>SNQJ01S0000272.1:153102-212676 GCA_010110895.2 Picea sitchensis | reverse complement strand
TATATTGTTTATTTATGTACAGAGGAAAATAAACATTAGCTTGGACTCAGGTTAGATGAAATTTAGCATAAAGGAATGCGTCTCCCGCTTTGCATGCAGATCTTATGAGTTTGACAAATTTGTGCGTGGAGGGACTGCCAACATGCCAACCAACAAATGTGTATGGTGCGAAGAAATGATTAATCAATAGCCAAAAGAAATGATCACCAATATCCAAGACATGCCAACCAACATATGCTTTGCCAGTAATGATGAATGTATCAATTGAATTAGATTTAGGTTTTAGGGTTTGTACCTTAAAGGGATGATCAATGAATTCATCAAACAAATTAGTCTCACCTTTGGGGACCCTTCTATCAGGAACAGGGTCACCATGATGCAAAGAAGATTCATAACATGGATTCAAAAACATAGGGATGTCTTTAAAATAGTCGTCTTCATTGAAGGAAAAAGTGCACTTAGGAGGGATATGCCTGCTAGTGTCAAATTCTCTAACTTCTCTTGATTGAAACAAAGGATTAAAAACAATTTTATACCATTTAAGATCTTGATTGAACTCATAAATATCTTCAAAAGAGGACTCCTCGGCTGTATCATTAAAGTCATGCTGGTCTACATAATTTGACCACTCATTAGCATTATCAATAAATAAAAATGCATCATAAATTGGTTTGACGTGATCAACCTCGGTTTCTTAATCTGTATAATTAAATTCATCATCGCATGTGTGTAGATAAAAGGCTCGAAATGAAAGATGATTTTGGGATTGAGTTTTTTCATGAGGTTTAAGAAGGGTGATGTTTGGGATGTGAGAGGTGGATTGATCATTAAGCATCATGATATAATCATGATCCTCTTCACATCCAATCTCTTGACTACAAGTAGCGGATTCATTATAATTAGGCCCTAGGAGAGAGGGCTCCCAAGATATACTCCCAACATGATTTGAAGATTGAGACTCAAGAAAGAACATGTGATCTTGTAAACTCTTGATGACAGGGATTAAAGAAGACAAATCCTTGTGTGAATCATAAATTCCAAAGGAGTAACCTGTTCTACGAATTTTCTCTTCGAAGTCGAGGCAAGTGGATAGAGCTAGCTCTAGGTTTTGAACATTCTTTTCTTCCAACCACCATTAGTAAAGAGGAGGTAAAAGTTCATAATAATGCAAGAGGGAAACCAAGTTATTAGGGCGAATGGGAGTAGGAATTGAATTGTACAACTTGATAAACCTAAGGTTAAATGTAAGAATGTGTTCATTATCCTTCATGTGTAACTGATTAAATATTTTAAGATGCTCATAAGGATTATCCAAATGCCCAAAGGTAGAAGTAAACCAATAAAAAATTTCAAACCATGTAGAGATGCATTCATCAGGAAGGTTGGCAAATAAAGAGGCGACATTACCCTGAAGGGAATTCATGAACAATAGCATGAAACTATTATTATCGTTAGCTCCTAGAATGGTGCAAGCATTTGAAAATGCGTGAAGATGTTCAACCACCATAACAATTCCATCGTCGTGAAAGAGAGGCAACTGGTTCTTGAATTTGTGAGGTAAGGGATTAACCGGGTGAACGAACTTCAAGGAAGTGGTCACAAAACACATGGAATTATTTAGGTCCTCTTCTAACTCAAAAAGTCCATACTTGTGAATGACCTTCCCAGGGTTAGTAGTTGAAACCACAGGGTTACAACCACTAAACATACTTTCGATCAGTTGAGACATTGAGGTCTAGGAAATATTAAAATAAATTTGAAAGAATTAAAACAAAACTAGGAATGAACCATTGAACGGTTGTCCCCAGTATGGTCACCAAAATATGTTGACGTCGAGGGACTAGAGAGTCCTCAATATCAACATTTCAACCTCTCGTGGGGCTAGACCAGAAGAGATGGGAATGTCACCCTAAGATTAAATCCCCAAACAAAAAGACACATTGAGCTCCAGGCTAAAAATAATCTAACCTACAGTCCAAGCATGAGTCCTTCACCTTGTATTTTACTTTCTAATAATATTTGATTTTTATGTGATTTATGATTTTTATGCTTTTATGTTTGAGTTTATACATTTAAAATAACAAAACTAAATATACTAAAGAAAATGAAAAATAAAAAATAAAAAAAATGAGAGACATTTGTTTTGTATTTGTTTAGCAAAAAGCAAAACTTAACAAAAGTTAGAGAAGGTGAATTCCTAAGTGTTTAATTAAAAGAGTAATTTAATAAATAAAAAAGTTGATTTAATACCCAAAAAAATAATTATGAAACATTAATTAAAAAGTAATGTAAAGGATTGGTATTTTAACATTTTTTTTTAGTTAAAACAAAATTAATTGCAAAAGTAAACAAAATTAACACAAGTTTATACCTTAAAAAAAACTAAAATGAGAGAAACATATATATACATCATGTTACAGTAACCATAGTGCATTATAATCTTTTGAATTTATTTTCTTTTTATTTTGAATTTAAAATGTTGAATCAATAAAGATGGAGAAAACCAAAATTTGACATAAAACAAATAAGAAATTAATTCAAAGCATAAGGATTTTAATCTCAAGTTAAGATTTCTCCTCATACAATCATGGAAGTGAAGAATTACAAATCTCTGTGAAGACTTGGGTCAAGTATATGGTCTTTAGCCACTCTATAACAAAGTTACAATAGAAAGACTAAGAGCGAAAAGAAAGAATAAAGCTTAGCCAAAATGGGATGGAGCGATGGTGGTGATAAAACAAGGAGAGGACCTACACATTAGAAACCGATTAGCGCTTAAACAAATCAAGCTTAAATACAACAAATTGAAAAGAAATCATTTCACCTTATATAAAACCCGCAAAGCTTATCCTCGCTTCGTCCATTCAATGCTTCACAAGACCCCTTGCTGTCGACAATCCCATCAATCCCTGCTGAAAGAGAGGATGGATGATAAAATTAAATGAAAAACCTCACTGCTCCAAGCATACCTCTATCAGAGTTTTCTCCAAAAAATCTTTATCTCAATTTTTTTTCTCCTCTAGTCTGTTGGGCGTTGCTTCTTTTATCACATTCGCTGGGCGGTTCGAGTAAGAATGGAAATTTTGAAGTTGATTTGGTTGAACAAACTGAAGTGAACGGTTTGAACCACCTCTTTTTTCTTCATTAATAAAATCCATCATACATGATTTATGATAACGGTTGGTCAGCGCACATATGACCCACTAAAACTGTATGATTTTTATTTTCTGTGGAATCAATAATTTATTATCCCTCCAACGTTGATTGCACATCAAATTTTCCCTTCGAGTGGATTACATAGTTCATCGTTGTGACACTATACTCGTGACATACATCTCTGTAGTGTTGTTTTAAGACTAAGTTTTAATGCAGTAATCGATAGCGCAGTCATGATAGGGTCCAACCCAAGCACATCATCAATGAAAAAACGCCTATGTTGAATAGATGTTGGAGGTGTTGCATTTCTTACTATAATTTCAAATCCAAGAGGGGCACTTGTAGGAGATGTAAAGCGGGAGACAAAGGCAGTAGAACTGCCATTGTAATCAAGAGAATTATATGATAAAGATCTGTTTATAGTAGGGCCTCGACGTTCCTTCTTCTTTGATGCACTTATTAATGTCAACTTAATGCCATAATTTAAAATTGGAGAGATATGGCATACATTTTTTGGAAAATAGGTCATGCTAACATAAGAAATTATTATGTTGAGTTTATTGCATGACATAACTTTTTTAATAATTTACTCCCTTTACCTTTAATGATTGTTCACTTCCCCTTTATCAAAATTCATGTTGAAAAAGGATAATATATGGTGATGGTTAAGGTGATATATGAGTTCACAATACATGGTATCAATGTGAGAAATAGGATAACGTGAGTGATGCGAGAAGTAAGAAAAGGGCCATTCTTAGAATTAAGCAAGCGTCACTAAAAAAACTTTTATCAAGAACATTGTGCCAACCTTTAACGAGAGTAAGAGAAACTTTGCGCAAGTAGTATGATTCGAGAGGGAGCCTGGCAATGCTTTGTCGGCTAAGTACTGTTGACCAAAAATCATCATCAACAAGATACATTTACATGGAAAAATGATTCACTATGGTACAGAGATTTCTTATATTTATGTAAGAACTTCCAATTCAAACAAAAGGTACTCTTGGAATTGCACACCTCTACGGTAGGAGGACACTCATGATTTTTGAAAACCTACCATAGGGTCAAGAAGGAATGTTTTTGGGATGGCCTTAAAACTGATGTTCAAAGGTTTGTGGCAGAATGTTTGGTTTTCCAACAAAATAAGTTGCAAACAATTAATACCCCAGGTCTTTTACAACCATTAGCCATCCCAAGTCAATGTTGGGAGGAGGTTTCCATGGATTTCATCACATGGTTACCGAAGTTTGAAGGAAAGAGTGTTATCATGGTGATTGTTGATAGAATGACCAAGCACGCACACTTTTGTGCACTCTCTCATCCTTTCAAATCCAGTGCAATTGCCATCGCATTCATGGAGATAGTTCAAAAGCTACATGGAAGCCCAAAGATTAGTGTAAGTGACAGAGATCCCATCTTCACTGGACATTTTTGCACATCATTATTTTCTTGTTTGGGTACTCAATTGGCTCATAACTCATCTTATCATCCTCAATCTGATGGACAAACTGAGATAGTGAATAAATGTCTGGAAGGCTACTTTCGTTGCTTTGTCTCTGATAAACAAACACAATGGTTCAAATGGTTACCCTTGGAAGAATGGTGGTATAACACTTCCTTTCATACTGCAACAAAAATGATATCATTTATGGCACTCTATGGATATCACCCACCTTCCATCACTTCTTCTCTAAAATAAAAATCTAAGGTTCAAGCAGTGGAAGATCACATCGATCATCAACAACAAGTTCTCTAACTCTTAAAGGACAACCTGACCATGGCACAAAATCACATGAAACAACAAGCAAATCAACATCATAATGAAAGACGTTTTGAAGTAGGGGATTGGGTATTTTTAAGACTACAACCATACAAACAGATGTCCCTCAAGCAAGCTAAGAAGGATAATAAATTATCACCAAAGTACTATGGCCCTTATAAGGTGTTACAAAAGATTGGTACTATGGCATACAAGTTGGAGTTGCCTGCATATTCACAAGTACACCTTGTTTTCCATGTTTCATGCTTAAAGAAGGTTATAGGTGACAAGATCCCAGTTCAAACTATATTGCCAAAACTTGACGAGGAAAGAAAAATCATATTGGAACATGAAGCTATCACTGACACAAGAATTCGCCTGTTGAGGAATAGATCCATTTTAGAGTATCTCATTAAGTGGAGGAAACTACCTACTGAAGATTCCACTTGGGAAGATGAGTCTTTTATACATAAGCATGCAGAATTAATCAAGCGTTGTGGACAACACTTGTCTGAAGGGAAGGGCATGTTAAGCCCTAAATAGTGGCACATTTCCCATTAATTGGGGAATATTACATTAGTAATTTTATTTTATTTATGTCGGCTTGGGTCCATTAGTTGTAATTGTACCTCCTAGTCTCCTATATATAGCAAGGAGACATTTTCATTAGGTTTCGAGCTCAAACCTGATGGCTATAAATATGTGGATTGGTTATGGATGGTAAAAAAAGTGAAACATCGCATTTCGATATGGGTAAATTGAATGCTTTCACACAGAGGCAAGCTGGTCCTCTTGAAATCAGTGGTAGAAATCATCATGGTTTATTGGGCTTCCATAGCCTCGATCCCTAAAGGTATTTTAAATAAAATTAGAAAACTTAACTTTCAGTTTCTATAGACGGGAGTACGACTTTATGGAGGCATCCCTCTAGTAAAATGGGATAAATTGGCATGCCCCTAGGAACTTGGGGGTTGGGGCCTGAGAAATATTTTCTCTTTTCCAAAGGCCCTTGCAACAAAGAGCCTTTGGCATTTCTCTTAGAGCTCCACGTCCTGGGGTCGGGGGGTCGGGTGCTGAGATCCAAATACCTCGGAGGTCTATCGATAGAAGACTGGTTTCATCTCCCTAATAAATCGTCCAAAGGCTCCATTGTTTGGAGGGAGATCGCTTCGGCCTTTCCCCTTGTTGGACACTGAACAATCTGGAAGACTGACAATAGACGTTGAGTCCAGATAGAAGAAGATCCCTGGCTTGGGGTGGGTGACGATTTCCTCGAACTCTGTTAGAGGTTTCCTTAGAGGTTTCCTCATTGAAGGCCATTTATAAACTACAGGTCATGGGGATTCAAAACTGGTGATCGATTGGGCCAACAAAAATATTAAAGTTTCAAATATTTGCCTGGAGCCTCTCCTGCAGGAAATTTTGAGTGCCTTTGCGACCTTTTGAACGACTCTTTTTCAACAACATTCTCATAGAACTGAACTCGAAAGTAGACCAATTATCAAAAGAAGCCTCGACATTGCTTGTTGGTGCCTTTGGGATTTGTGAGTTCTATGATAATGTTGAAACAGAGTCGATGGAATTTCGACAATATGTTGATAGCCTCTCTCCTCAGTATATATTTTGTGTAGTTTAAAAGATGTATAAGAACGGTAAATCGAAAACATAGATGGCAATTTTGTCTAGCTAGATGTTTTTGTTGTCTACTTGTTCTACGAAATGGTTTTTTTCCGTCTAAATTCGTCGACATAAATTTGTATGAAATCACTATTTTTTGTTGTTTAAAATTCATTTATGAAAGCATAAATGAATTCAGTATGCTGAAAAACCCCTGGGGCACTGAGATTCTGCATAAATAATCACTCAAATCTACTAATATAACAATTTCTAACAGTATTTCGGGCAAAACTCCTCATAAAATATTACCGAAAATAGTCATTTCATAGAACATTTAGCCTATAACTTTTGCAAAGTCTAAAAGAGGCTTCTTTTTTTTGTTGTTATTTGTTTCTTCAAGAAGTATAACCAATACTAGAAAATTTGCCTTTGTTCATGATTTGAACCATGTATATTTTTTGGAATATAATAATGAATAATTTAAATACAAAAATGTGACTTAGATTTAAATCATAATACATAAATTTATTAAACTTTGTTTATTTTTTAACGGTATAAATATTAGATATTATTTTCGAGATTAACTGCGTAGTGTAAGTATAAATATTTTTATTAGATTAAAATAGAATGATAAAACTTAATATTTAAAAGTTGAAAAAAATAATATTTATACATTTAATTTAAAGGATGAGTATTTTTATCAAATTATCATATTATTACTAATAATAAATAAAGAGTTTTTGTTTAATAAATTTAATTTTTAATAGTGTTTTTGAAAAGAATTTATAAACATAACATTGAATACAAAATGTAATTAAAAAAAATAAAAATTAAACAAGATTTAGAGTGAATAAAATAAATGAAAACTAATAGTTGTTGAAATATGAAAACTAAGTTTTGCAATTAGAATTAATGATTTACTATATAATTTGAATTTGTATAATGGTTAAGAATATTTGTTTCCTCCTTGGATAACAGTGGATAGTTTCATAAACAAGGGGATCTCATACACCAATTTGATAACCTTAAAAAAATAAATCATATATAAATTATGAATCAATATTTGAAAAAAAATTCACAAAATTTTATTTGAAAAAAGAAATTTTTAAAATGTATCTCTCAAAATTTAATAAAAAAAAATATACACTTGGAAAAAAAAAAATTGAAACCAAAGTAGTTGGTAAATTTATTTATGAAAGGCATGAACTTTATATATTAAAGAGATTATTTATTACATGTATTTAAACTTCACTAAAGTTTGAAATGAATAGATTATTCATTAGTTGTATTTAAACTTCAGTGGGTCTCAAACCAATTTATTGAAAAAAATGTTATGATATTGTTAAATAATAATAATAATATTAATAATAATCTATTTTTAAGGTTATGGACAAGCGAGCCACCAAATTGGTGTATGAGACCTTCTCCGCCCAATGATTTTAGTGGTAAAGTCTACTGAGGTATACATACCCTACCCATTCTTTTTTTACTATTGCTAGTGTATCCTCCTCTTGTTGTTCTTTTATACCAAAAATTATAAGGTTCAAGGCTCTTTTGTTATGCTCATGGTCCAGTTCGATTAGTTTATTCATTTCCTCTTTGATGGGTTTGATATCCAATTTGTTTTCCATATTACTAAGGGTCAAAGTGTTGGTTAGTTTTTCTTCTAGCTCTTTAATCCTATCTCTCAAGTTGTGATTTTCTTCAACCACTCCTTCTTGGGTTGATAGTTTATGTTTTTCCATTTCTTGAATCCTATCATTCATTGTCTGCAATTCACTCTTGAACCCTAAGAATCTATCCTCTATTTGAGTTTGACTAACCTATCTTTAATTTTCTTATCAATCATTGCCTCTAGCTCTATTTGGAGTTTTAAGTCTCTTTCTTCACTTCTTTTTTTCTAATGATTCTAACTCTATTTGGATTTTGGCATCTCTCTTTTTTTCTACTGATTCCATATAATCATAAAGTATCTCTAGGGTGATTTTGGGCAGCCTCCCCCTCTTAGGATGAGTTTTTGGAATAGGTGGTGGAGTGCTCATATTGAAAAGAAGAGAAAAAAATGTAACAATTATTATTTTGGATTGACTTTAAAAATGATTTTTTTTAATTGATAATAATGATATTAATTATGATCTCTCAAATAAACTTTTACTTATGAAACTTAAAATAAAAAATAAATAAAATATATATAAATCTCTTTACATTAATAGATTATAAATATATTTTAAATTAAAATTGAATCAAACTAAAAAGTGACTGTCCAATTGCTCTATAAGTAGATATAATAATTGAAGTACATATAATTTCAAAACCGCACAGAAGTATTATTCTCATTCAAAACAACAGAGATATAATTTCAAAACTACATAGAAATATTATTCTCATTTAAAATCATAGAGAAGTGTTATTCCCGTTCAAAACAACAGACTACATATATATACATATAATCTTATTAAAATAATATAACCAATCTATATCATGCTAATATTGATATTTGATTTTTAAAATAAATAATACTAATATTGATATTTGATTTTTTTAAATATTTGAATGACATGTTTAAAAGTAAAGTTGATAGGAGTCGGTAGAATATATAAAAAGAAATATATGGAGTGGGTAGAGTCATTATAGTTTTTGGAATTTCTATGATTTGAATGAATGTTTATGAAAAGTGAAGGTGATGGGAGTGGGTAGAATATATAAAACGAAATAGAGGGGGTGGGTAGAATATATAAAAAGAAATAGAGGGAGTGGGTAGAGTAGGGACTTTATCAAATCTGAAATAATAATAATAATATTTTGAAATAAATATATTTTTTCTTATAATTTTTTATTGTTAAATTATTTTTACAATTGTAATTGACTTTTTTAATGTTATTATATATATTTTTAATTTATTAAAATTAAAAAATATTTTTTTATATTATATTTATAATAGGAATGTGATTTTTTTTTATTCTAAAGATTAAAATAATAATAATTGTTTTTAATATTTATATGTTTAAATTTAAAATATATTTTTTGTTTTTATCATAATTGTTTATTATTAAATTATTTTTATAATAAAAATAATTATAATATTTTTTAATATTTAAATGTTTGAAATTAAAATATAAATTTGGTTTTATCATAATTTTTTTTTATTATTATTATTATTATTATTATGGATTTTTTTTTAATGTTATTTGACTCAATTTTTTTTCATTTGTTTATTAACATTATATTGAATGTATATTTCTTCTATATTGTATTCATATATCAATTGGATAAAAATGAGTATAAGGGGAATAAAAAAGAGGAAGAAGACCAAAATCCTAATGGGATAGTTAACTTTGTCATAGCTCCATTCACACCTCCATCACTATGAAAGAAGGTAATGAAGTCCCAAAATTAAAGAAATAGATAAATCTTTGTAGTTGTGATTGTAGATAGGGACCATGAATCTCCAAAGGTTTTCACAACACAAGTGGTGAGCCATGGTCTACAATTCCTCTGCAAAATCGGTGTTTCCTATGGAGGCTTGCAATATTGTGGGAGGGAAGGAATGTGCAAGAGAGATAAGAATTGAAGTGAGATTAAACATTGATTCATCCTCCATGTCCTCTCGTGCAATGGGTATTGACAAGAATATGTTAGCTTTGATTTCAATCACAAGACCATGTTTCCAAGCGAGGTGTGCAATAATTTTGGAGGGAAATTCTATGAGGTGGAATATCATAGTGGCAAGTATCATTTTTTTCTTGATTAACAAGGATGTCTGCTAAGCGTTTGACGAAATTCATGATATAAATAAAATTGATGGGGCCGACTTAATCCAAGAGGGTTCTAATATTAAAGCAACCTTTCAAATCATGGTTAAGTCTCTCCTAAGGAAAACCTTAATCTTGTGCATGGACTTCATCGATTATGGTGATTATGTGGAAGATATAAAGCACAAACTGGAGCTCATGTAGGGGATCCCTATGGACCAACATCAACTTATGTTTGAAGGTAAACAACTTGATGGCCATTGTCTATTTTCCGACTACATCATATGCAAGGAAACAACTCTTACTTTGGTTTTGTGCTTGTGTGTAGGTGTAGTGTGAAGTGGATTGTCTTCATCCTCAAAGCCTATTTGTTTCAAGGATGCAATTAGAAACAAACCATGTACTTCAACTGCTTCAAACCCTCCTCTGCATAGCATGCATATTGTGGAGAAATTAGAAGAGGTGCAAGGTGCCAATGTTGCAGATCTTAGAACCAAAGGTCTCAAGACTACTTTCATTTTATAAATCATATGTGGTTTAATTTATAGATTCAATGACTTTTGGTCTCCCACATCACACTTGTACTAGTGGATCTATTTGAATGGAAAAAACATTGTGAGGTATATCTATGCTCCAAAGGTTTCTTTAAGATTCAGTTTTCAAAACTTCTTGATTTTCAAAAAATGTTGGGGAGGGTCCTAGGTTCTAGGGAAGAGTTGATTTTTTTGTTATCCCATGGCTTCCAAATTTTGACACTACCACTATGTATGTCACCGAAAGCACATTTTGGGTTCGCCTCCCAAATTTGCCACTACATTTTTGGCCTTTATTAGTTTTTGAATATATTGGAAATACCTTGGGCAACTTAAAAATAGATCTTGAGAAAGATTTGTATGCATATGCCCAAACAAGTGTTGAGATTGACATCAAATGAGTCCTACCTAACAAGATGATACTACAAAAAGATGTTTTTTGTAAGTGTGAGTTCACTCAAAAAGGAGAAAATGACCTAAGCAAAACCAAAAAGCTGGCAATCATATGAGCAACCGTGCTTAGATAATGAAGATGATCAGAATGCAAAAATGATGTTGACAACTTTGTCATAGAAGGAGAGCAATGCCTCTCTAGAAGTGCAGATTAAGGAATCAAATCTTCCCTTAGAGGATAGAGAAGAAGACAAAAACACTAAATCTTCCCTCTCCAGAGTGATAGTTGTAAATGAAGCCTCAATGAGAGGAATTAAGAGAATTCACGAATTTGACAACTCTAATTCTAATAAGAAATTGGTACTCTATCAAAATCCTAATAGTTTAAATTCTGATTTATATTAGTCACTTTGGAACCTTCTCTGGGGGTGGCTTGAGGTTAAGAAGAAGAAAGAAAAAAAAAGAAAAATTGAATTTTTTTTTCAATAAAACGTAAAACAAATGTCAATAAATATGTAACTGTAGATTGCACATAATCCATGTAATTTCCATTCATCTCTAAATAGAAAAAATATCTCTTCTATATTATATTGTACTGTACAATGTTATAAGATATAATTAAAATCACAATTCTACTTAATAATTTTTAATTATATTTAATCTAAAGATGTGTTAAAACACATTACAACAACCCAACCTAAAGGAGAGCCATTCTCATTAGTGGGTGTTAAAATGGGAGAACGACTGAGCACCTAACTGGTTACAGGGATAACCGTCTGTATAGTTTGTACTGGGCATTTAATAGAGCAAGGCGTTCCTCAGATGTACCGGCACTGGGATCAGACTCAAGTTCTCTCAGCAGAATTGATCCAAATGCTGGCACATTGAGGAACGCTTTGCTGTAGAAAAGGAGGACAATGATCGAGTGAAATACAGTTTTCAGGTAATTTTTAGTTTTAGTTTACTAAAACGTGTGTGTATATGTTTATATATTCTATTTAATGAGTTTTGGTTTTTAAATTTACTGATCGATTTGAAGACATCCAAAAACTTACCTCACTTCAGAATATTCAAAAACCAAGAGACCAGAGAAATTGTGTTTCTGGCACGTTGAAAATGGCCTTTAAAAGGTGCATTGTGTTGCATTTTATTGGCTTTTTGCACAACATGCTTACGCAGATTTTCTATAAATATAGAATTGTCTGATCTTCTCATGAGTTTGCAGGTACAGAGGCCGCATTTCATCCCTTCCATTTTTTAACGTATTTTCATTTCATCAATTTCCAGTTTACCCGTGACAGTGTTGTTCCATAGTTGATCAAAAGTTCTCTGCTTTGTTTTGAATTGGTTCCTGTTATATGTGTATGTGTATGGCCTAAACTTTTACCAACTTTTCTAAATATTCATTTTGGAAGGGCGTTGGCTAAACGTTCTATTTTTTTATTTATTTTTATTGGAATTGGGTGATGTAAATTTGGACTAAACTTTATTTTTTGTTGTTTAAATTGTATTTCTGAATGTATAAATGAATTCAGCCTGGTGAAAAACTCTTGAAACACTCAGATTATATAAACTTAACCACTCAAATCTGCAGAATCCAACCATTCCTTAAAAATTTATACTGCTAGTTTTAGAAGTCCACTAACATGAACAAAGTACAGTTTTAATCCCTGTTATCAAAAAACAATCTGATAGACTATATATTTATTTTCCAGGTATGACAAAACCAGTGCACTACTTTTTACTGTGAGCTTAACTGGAAACTTTGATAAAGTTTATGTAATTTTTACTTTACTACAAATTCATCAATACTGTTAGTTTGAGATTTTTTTATCTGTAAATTTAACTGAAAGCTTTGGTAAGTTTATGCAAATTTTGATTTGGTAAGTTTATGCAAATTTTGATTTGTTTTTGATGGTTTAATATGAGATTACATTGAAATTGTGATGTAATGGTGGAATACTACAAGAGAGCTTATTAGGCTTCGGTCAATTACCTGGATTGTAATTCAATTGACTTGTAGTTTTTTTCTGTAAGAGAGAGTAACACAGATTAAAGATGACAGCACTCTTAGTAAAGCAAGTAGCACAGATTAAATATGAGAGCACGCTTATCTACTATCAATCCTTCATATGTGCTGAATTGTTTCCAAACAAACAATTGGCTGTGACATGCTTTAATATGGATACAAATGTTGTATATTTATATAAATTCCTTGTACACGTTCCATCATCATTCAAATGTTTTCTCTAATTTATTTCTTTGTTTGAATTGCATATCTCCTTTGTGTGAATGGAATTCACATGTGTTCACATCATAGTTGTACGGGAACATCCTCAATTGACTGAGAATTTTTTTGGGAACTTGGGAGTTTTTTGAAAGCTTCAACATCAAAGAATTGAAAGCTTGGGAACCATTTTCCTAAAGGAAGAACTAGCTAAAAGCATTTGCTCCACTATGTAGTTGATATCAACCAACCATATCATTGACTTTTATTGTATTTTCATATTAAAAGAGTAGTACTATTTTATTTTTCCAATAAAAAAGAAAAATGCTTCAAATTTTCAAAGATGTTTAAAGTTTATATATGTAAAGTTTAATTTTAAAAAGATATTAAAATTGTATATATTTATTTTCAATTTTGTTTCTCATTTTTTAATAGAATATTTATGGATATTAAAATTTCAATATTGTGTTAAATATATTCATATAATTATTAGCACAAATTAAATTAGTAATTTTAATATTGTAATTGTTGCAATAGGAGAAACATTGTCCTTTATTAACTTTCAATTTTATTGAAATAAGATTTAAAATGTATCAATATCTCTATACATTGTAATCTAAAGTATCATTGTAATCTAAAATATTTTTTATATTTTTTTAATATATATTATTCCCGCTCCCAAATTCACCTTTCCTGTAAATAATAAACTCTTGCAACATTCTATTTCATCCTACCACTATTACATCACATCGTATGTTTTCCAATTTCAAAACAAAACATATTAACACGATTTCATCATAAGCACAATCACATCATACTCTATGTTTTCAAGTTTCAAACAATTTGCCAAATCAAAATACAAATTTTACATATATCTATTGGCAAAATTACTTCCATGTGTATTCAATGTTGTTGTAGATTCTATATCTAATTTGTTAATAATTTTAAAAAATATAATTTTATCAGAAAATATTGGGTTTGTGGCATGGATGATTTTAAGGATGGAAATTTATATCAAAATGTAGAAACATGGGCTAATCTTACTGGTCCTTAATATGTAAAATATATATTTTTTTGCGATAGTTTTGTAAAAATATTCTAAGGATTTTATATATTTTCTATAATTTTTGGCGATTTTCAAGGTAAAATAACTTTATTATATGGAATTTGGGAGAATCTTTTTTAGAAAATATGGAAATTAGCTAATCTTTTTTTGGGAAAAACTATGGAAAATTAGCCCATCTACGAAATTGAGCCCTTAAAATCATCTATGGTTTGTGGCCTTGCTTATGGCCTCTTCTAAGCCCATGTTGGTTGAAAGAGATCTCTATTCTCCTATTCTTCTATTTCCATATTCTCAAAGAGTTGGTGCACCATGTCTTAACAAACAATGTCTGATTAGATGCCTCAGATTGAGCATGTGTCTGATTAGATGCCTCGGATTGAGCATCTTTACGCATATTGATAACCATGTTCCTTATCATGTCACATTCAACCTCTAGGATATCAATTTGTTGCTTTAATTGAACTATGGTACCCATGATAGAAGCAATTTGAGAAACTATCTCTTGTTCATTGTCACACATCTTGGTTGTAACAGTAAATATGAAAGTCTGGTTACCTTGAATCATTTCCTTATGTGATCTCTTGCAATTCTATGTAATCCATGTGCAATTACAAACACAAGTTGCCACTTTAAAATGAAGTATTGTTGAATCTCATACCATTGTGAGGGAATGGATATTGTTGATGATTTCATCTATGTGAGACATTCTCCAGCTTACAAACCTGTGATATGTTGACCATTGCAGCTATGTGAGACTTTCTCTAGCTTACAAACCTGAGAGAAAGCCCCTAAGAAGGGTACATGGTTCCTATCTGAGACAGAGTTGGAACATAGAGATGACCTCCTCCATTCAAAGAGTTGAGAAGAACTCCAAATGATTATCATGTGAGAAAGGTGATCTGCTGAGTTGGACGTGCTTGTGGCTGAGCACAAGGTGAAAGTGTGAAATCCCAAAGTGATGGGTGCATCATCATGAGAACATAAATGAAGATAATGTATTAGCCTCCTCTAAGCTGAAGAGTTGACGAGAAACTCCAGATGACTCTCCTGTGTAATGCAGTGGGAAAGAAGATCTGTTGAGTGGACGTGCATGTGAATGAGCATAGGTGAACGTGTGAAGAAGTGGTTCTTTTGTGTAATGCAGTGAGCCAGAGATATGGACATGCTTATGGATGTGCCCCTAGTGGATGAACACTAGTGGGTGTATCAGATCCCTTGCTATATTGTTCACGAGTCATACCTGCCTGTAACCCTAATTGTAATGTAAAGGGTACAAGTCGGCCCCACCTTAATGTGATTAGTAATAAGTGTAAAAGATGATTAATCTGGTTAATATTAATTATAATGTGACTTAGAGAGGTTGGCCATGTTGTGCCAATAGACACTTTTGTTGATAGGACAAGTCTAATATAAGTAAAGGAAGATTCCCCATTGTGGAATAATATCATTCACACAAGTTTGGAAAATTTCGCAAGTACACCTTCTTGGGAAAAGTGCGCACCTCTCTTCGGTGCTAGTCTTCTATGGTTTGAGCACCCTCTTGTGTGCTAAGTATTATTGATGGTGAAGGTCTTTCTCTTGAATAATATAACAAAGGATTTGGTTGGGTTTTCTTCCCTTGTTGAGAAGGGTTTCCTAGGATACTTCTTTTGTTCTTGTGCATGGTGTTTCTTCTTGTGATCTTGGTTGTTGCAATATTATTGTTTATGGTTAAGACAAATGAAAAATTGAAATGAAATACATGCTTAACCTAGCTTATTGAAAAATCAACATGGTATCAGAGCATAGGTCTTGAAGATCCCATTGCACAAACACTTTCCAGCCATTCTCTCTCACTTTTGCAGAAACCGTATGGCCCTCCTAGGGTTTCCAGAAATTATGTACGGCCTACTCCTCTAAGGGTTTTCAACACTCAAAACTTGGACGTTGGGGATAAGAAGGACATAGGAGTGTATGGCCTCCTTCAACGCACCTCCAACAAGTCTTAGATTGCATTTCTGAGCATTTTGATTTTTTGGCCCTAAGGGTTTCTAGGGTTTCGCCAATTTCTCCAGAAAAGTTCAGAATTGTATTTTTGCAACTCCTTGAAGAAGCTCTTCAGCTTACCAGAGTTATCATATTTCTCAAGGCTTATTGTTGGCAGTCATAAGCCTAACAAAACCTAAAAGTGATAGCCTAGCCTAGCCGTTAGGTTTTCTAGCCTAGTTGATAAGGGTTTGTAGAGATGAGAAAAATCATGATGGGATGCAAGCTTGATGATTCAATCAAGATCAGTTCCAAGAAGAAAAGACCTAAAATAAATGAAGACATCAACATCTCAGCACTATTAGGTATGGTTCCTATCAATGACAATACTTGGCTAATTGACAATGGTGTCTTCAAGCACATGATCGGTCTTAGAAATCACCGAACACATTTCGTTGAGAAAGAGACACATCTACATGTTGTTCTTGGAGATGATTCTAGATATAATGTGAGAGGAGTTGGAACTTATACCTTCCAACTAGACTCAGATATGCAGCTTAAACTAGAAGAAGTACTATATGTACCTGGAATGAAGAGAAACCTTGTCTCTAAGCCTTGGAAGACAAAGGCTACAAAATTACTTTCTCAGAAGGAAGAGTTATTGCATGGCACAAAGACTCTCATATAATCTCTTCCAAAGTAATTGGTGCCCAAGAAAACAACTTGTACAAATTGATCATCAAACCAATCCAAGCCTTATTACATGACACTATCAGCTTGAGTGAGTTATGGCATAGAATACTTGCTCACATTCATTATAGAGCTTTTCCAACTCTAGGGAAAATGGTAATAGGTCTACCAAAGATACAGATTCAACATAAAGGTGTCTGCAAAGGTTGTGCCCTTGGAAAAAAATGTTAAAGGATCCTTTCCAAGCAGTGACAATAGATCCAAGGAAATCTTGGACTTGATACATTCAGACGTATGTGGGCCAATGATTCTTGCATCTCTAAATGGGTACTTATACTATGTACTCTTCATAGATGATCACTCCAGGAAAACTTGGATTTACTTTCTAAAGAACAAGGATGGAGTCCTTGCAAAATTTCAAGAATTCAAATCTCAGATTGAAAACCAGACCGAAAGAAAAATCAAAATATTAAGATCAGATAATGGAGGAGAATACACCTCAAAAGAATTCAACAATTTTTGTATTGAAGCATGAATCAAGAGGGAGTTCACAGTCCCTTACAACCCTCAACAAAATGGGGTTGCTAAAAGGAAAAACAAAACTATCATTGAGGCAACTAAAGCAATGATGCATGATCAGAGTCTACCTATGACTCTATGGGTAGAAACATGTATGACAACAGTATATGTTCAAAATCAAAGTCCTCATCGGATCCTGGAGAACATTACTCCAAAAGAAGCTTTCACCAAAGTGAAGCCTGAGATCGGACGCTTCAGAATATTTGGATGTCCAGTATATATTCATGTACCCAAAGAAAAGAGATCCAAACTAGAACCTTCAGGAAGAAAGGGCACATTTGTAGGATACAATGAATCCTCAAAAGCATATCGAATCTACATTCCAGGTCAAAGACAAATTGAAGTAAGAATAGATGTTACTTTTGAAGAAGAAGTAGCCTTCCAGAAATCCATAGAAGCTCATATGGAAATTGATAGTGAAACAATACCTTCTCCCCCTTCAACAGTTCAGAGGGACACATATATTATTCTGGATGAACCAATAGCTCCAATTGATCCAGTTGCTCCAATAGATTTAGTTTCTCCAAGAAACATACCCAGAGACATTGCAGTTGGACATAAAAGGCATGCTTGGGCCCGACAAAATCTACAAGAAGTAGAAGGGCATAAAGTCCCACAAGGAACAACCAGACAAAGCAAGAGACCAAAAATATTCTCAAGCTACCTTTCAGCCATGACCCACATTATTGACTCGGAGCCAAGTTGTCATGGAAAAGCGTGAAGTGAACAAGTATGGAAAGATGCCATGACTGAAGAATATCAATCCATATTAAAAAATGATGTTATGAGATGTTGTTCCAAGACCAGAGGGAAAGTCCGTAGTGACTTCCAAATGGATTTACAAAATCAAGCATGATGTTGATTGAAGCATTGAAAAATAAAAAGCAAGATTTGTGGCCAGAGGATTTTCACAAATAGAGGGAGTTGACTATGACTAGAATTTTTCACCAGTAGCCAGATATACCTCCATCTGATATATCATTGCACTAGTTGCTTCCATGGGTTGGAAACTACATCAGATGGATGTAAAGACATCTTTTCTCAATGGTGAAATTGAGGAAGAAGTTTGTATTGAGCAGCCAAATTTTTTTCGTTGTACACAATGAAAAATCTCATGTATGCAGGTTGAAGAAATCCCTATATGGTCTAAATCAAGCACCATGTGCTTGGTATGAGAAAATGGATGGGTTTCTAATGAGTTTGGGCTTCAACAAAAGTGTTGTTGATCCAAACTTGTATTATCACATTGAAGGCAATGAGTGTCTAATTTTGGTCTTATATGTGGATGATCTTTTCCTCACTGGTTCAAAGAGACTCATTGTTGAATGAAAACAAGCATTGACTGCTAANTTTTTTCGTTGTACACAATGAAAAATCTCATGTATGCAGGTTGAAGAAATCCCTATATGGTCTAAATCAAGCACCATGTGCTTGGTATGAGAAAATGGATGGGTTTCTAATGAGTTTGGGATTCAACAAAAGTGTTGTTGATCCAAACTTGTATTATCACATTGAAGGCAATGAGTGTCTAATTTTGGTCTTATATGTGGATGATCTTTTCCTCACTGGTTCAAAGAGACTCATTGTTGAATGAAAACAAGCATTGACTGCTAAATTTGAAATGAAGGATTTGGGCTTGATGCATTATTTCTTGGGACTAGAAGTATGGCATAGAACAGATGAGATTTTCCTAAGTCATGGAAAATATACTATGGAGATACTGAAAAAGTTCAGTTTGACAGAATCCAAATCCATGCCTACTCCAATGGTAATGGATTTAAAGAAAATGAGTGATACTGATTCAGGAGATGTAGATCCACACTTATACTGACAGTTGATTGTATCTCTGATGTATCTGGTTAACACCAAACCTGACATTTTCTTTGCAGTAAATGTGCTTAGCCAGTTTATGAGCCAACCGAAACATACACACTGGATAGCTGAAAAACATGTATTGAGATACTTACGAGGCACAATTGGTTATGGCATGAGATATGCATCCAATGTGGACTTGAGCATGCAAGGATATGCCGATGCAGATTGGGTAGGAAGTGCAGTAGATAGAAAAAACACCTCTAGTTGTTGCTTCACCTTAGGATCGGCCATGGTTTCCTGGTGTAGCAGAAAACAAAGCTCTGTGGATTTAAGCACCGCATAGGCAGAGTACATTGCATTGAGTGTGGTAGTTCGTGAAGCAGTATGGATTCTCAAACTTCTGACTAACTTGTTCGATCATGAGATGGATCCTACTACTATTCATTTTGATAACCAGAGTTGTGTAAATCTCTCCGAGAACCTGGTGTTTCATGACAGATCGAAACACATTGAAATCAAGTATCACTATATCAGAGACATGGTGTAGAGGAATACAATACACACGTAATATCTTTCTACTCATGAAGAGATTGCAAATATCTTCACCAAACCACTTGCCAAGACAAAGTTTGAGTATTTTCGTGAGAGACTAGGCCTGGTGGAAAATGCCTCCCTAGATGAGAGGGAGTGTTGATAATTGTAGCTATGTGAGACATTCTCCAGCTTACAAACCTGTGAGATGTTGACCATTGCAGCTATGTGAGACTTTCTCCAGCTTACAAACTTGAGAGAAAGCCCCTAAGAAGGGTACGTGGTTCCTATCTGAGATAAAGCTGGAATGTAGAGATGACCTCCTCCATTTAGAGAGTTGAGAAAAACTCCAGATGATTATCCCGTGGGAAAGGCGATATGTTGAGTTGGACGTGTCTATGGTTGAGCACAAGGTGAACGTGTGAAATCCCAAATTGATGGGTGCATTGTCATGAGAACATGTTTTATTAGCCTCCTCTGAGCTGAAGAGTTGACGAGAAACTCCAGATGACTCTCTTGTGTAATGCACTAGTGGGAAAGAAGATCTGTTGAGTGGACATGTCTGTTGACGAGCACAAGTGAACGTGTGAAGAAGTGGTTCTTCTGTGTAATGCAGTGAGACGGAGATATGGATGTGCCCCTAGTGGATGAGCACTAGTGGGTGTATCATATCCCTTGTTATATTGTTCAAGAGTCAGACCTGCCTGTAACCCTAATTGTAATGTAAAGGGTACAGGTCGGCCCCACCTTAATGTGATTAGTAATAAATGTAAAAGACAATTAATCTGGTTAATATTAATTATAATGTGACTTAGAGAGGTCGGCCTTGTTGTGACAATAGACATTTTTGTTGATAGGACAAGTTCAATATAAGTAAAGGAAGATCCCCCATTGTGGAATAATATCCTTCACACAAGTTTGGAAATTTCAGCAAGTACACCTTCTTGGGAAAAGTGTGCACCTCTCTTGGGCGCTAGTCTTCTAGGGTTTGATCACCCTCTTGTGTGCTAACTCTTATTGGTGGTGAAGGTCTTTCTCTTGAAGAATATAGCAAATGATTTGGTTGGGTTTTCTTCCCTTGTTTAGAAGTGTTTCCTAAAATACTTTGTGTGTTCTTGTGCATGGTGTTTCTTCTTGTGATCTTGGTTGCTGCAATATTATTGTTTATAATTAAGACAAATGCAAAATTAAAATGAACTACATGCTTAACCTAGCTTATTGAAAAATCAACAGATATGACGATCCAATGTCACTCTCAATCCTTGTAACAATGCATATGCTTCAACATGGTGAGGAAATTTCGAGTCCCCATGCATAGAATAACTCTATTTTTCCTCCAAATTCTATGAGAATCCTAATACTTGTCTTTCATAAAAAAAAAAATCTTTTTTCTTTTTATTAATATAATAATTATAGGTTAAAAAAATTTCATTGAATGTAATTTATCTAATAATTATTAAATAAAAATAATTTATAAAAATATTTATTTTTTTATATTTAAAATGTATAAAAATATTGAATTTTCAATTTTTTTAAACATTACCATGTCCTTCACTTATTCGAGAATATGATCTGATCACATAACCTCCTCATTGTAAATATCCTTCGGTATCATATTCATGTGACCTCCCTCATCAAAAGTCTTTATTTCCTTCACTTATTTGAGAATATTCTTATCATATTCATGTGACTTCCCTCATCAAAAGTCTTTATTTCCTTCACTTATTTGAGAATATCCTCTGATCACATAACCTCCTATTCTAATGGAAATATACTTCAGTATCATATTCATGTTTCATGTGACCTCCCTTGTCAAAAGTCTTTATTTCTTTTATTCCTTTTAATTTTTAAATAAGTTNAAAAAAAAAATCTTTTTTCTTTTTATTAATATAATAATTATAGGTTAAAAAAATTTCATTGAATGTAATTTATCTAATAATTATTAAATAAAAATAATTTATAAAAATATTTATTTTTTTATATTTAAAATGTATAAAAATATTGAATTTTCAATTTTTTTAAACATTACCATGTCCTTCACTTATTCGAGAATATGATCTGATCACATAACCTCCTCATTGTAAATATCCTTCGGTATCATATTCATGTGACCTCCCTCATCAAAAGTCTTTATTTCCTTCACTTATTTGAGAATATTCTTATCATATTCATGTGACTTCCCTCATCAAAAGTCTTTATTTCCTTCACTTATTTGAGAATATCCTCTGATCACATAACCTCCTATTCTAATGGAAATATACTTCAGTATCATATTCATGTTTCATGTGACCTCCCTTGTCAAAAGTCTTTATTTCTTTTATTCCTTTTAATTTTTAAATAAGTTAAATATCCTTCAGTATCATATTCATGTTTCATGTATCATATTCATGTTTCATGTGACCTCCCTTGTCAAAAGTCTTTATTTCTTTTATTCCTTTTAATTTTTAAATAAGTTGTTGATTTATGTCAAATTTGAAATCATGGGATATGAAATCTTTTTTCTTCAAAGTGTTTGATTCTTCTTAATGTAAGAGTTTTGTTGGGTCAACTATTTTATTTGAAAGCTCATTAATGCTCATTACTAGTTAAAAGTATAAATGAGTTATTATTAAATTAGTGAGTAGGTGTTTCACCACTTTGTTAGTGGAGAGGTGTTATTAAGAGAGTAGTATTTAAAATGGGTCTCCTCCTTACTTGTATTCAATTAATTATTAGACTCTCAATAGTAACATATTGCTCATTTTAGCATTATTACATGGAGATGTCTTTTTCTATACTACAAGGTTTTCAAGTGCAATCCAACCCTATTATGAGAGTAGTATTAAAAGCATATTATGAGAGTAGTATTAAAAGCAGTCTACATCCTTACTTGTATTCAATCAATTATTAAACTCTCAATACTAACATATTGATCGTTTTAGCATTATTACATGGAGATGTCTTCTTCCATACTACAAGATTTCCAAGTGAATTAGTTTATTTCTCTTGTTTATTTTAGTTTCTTACTTATTATTGTTGAATTTGTTCCATTTTGGAGTATTGGGATGCTTCAAATTAGTAATAGAGCTCATCAATTCTCACTTCCATTGTTTTGTTGAGGATTGTACCCAGGGTAAACCCTAGAATTTTCAAGGCACAAGGTCGGTCAACAACGAGGCTCAAAGTATTTACAAGAACATACTCTTTATGAGATCAACATGTCACTTGTGGGAATTGAACCTGAGTGGGGAGGATAACAATAATTCATCCCAACCACTTGAGCTAAACCCAATTGACAAACCCTAGCATGACCTACTTAAAAGAAGATGTGTAAAAATTCTTGGATAGATTTTGTATGGGATTTTCCTTAAATATTGAATATTATAATGAGGGGAGGATAAAAATAATTCCTCCCAACCACTTGAGCTAAACCCAATTGACAAACCCTAGCATGACATACTCAAAAAAAGATGTGTAAAATTCTTGGAGATATTTTGTATGGGATTTTCCTTAAATATTGAATATTATAATGAGGTATATTTATGGTTAGGTCTAGAATATGCTTATGAAGAATGGTATGGAGATATCTTTTATTTGTGTGAAGATGACTAATTTCATTTTTATTTTCATTCTACTCATATTTTTGAAGAATATCCATGTCAAGAGTATTTAGGAGCAAGAATGATCTTTTAGCTTCACTTCCAAGGATCGCTTCCTCTACCTAATGAATATCCTAGTGTTCATAATGATTAATATACTTCTCAATGGGACTTAAATTAGGATACAATCATCAAAATTGACGAAGTAAAATTTGTCCATGATGACCCTCTTCTTATGGAACATGTCAAGGACATTGATCTGTAAACTATCATGGATATTCAACTGGAACAGTTCATCCCAATAAATTTAATAAAATATTAAAATATTTATTATGAAGGTAAATTTCCTTTAGATCACAAATTCTCTAATTATTCGTTTTTTGTTTAAATGTGTTGTTAACCCTTGGATTTTATCACTTGAAAATCCTAAGGGTTAAGAGTCAACATGATTTATTGATTTATTTGGCTGACATTCATATATTTTTCCCAGAGATAGCTTGGCATGAGCCAAGGTTAGTTCCCATATGAGTACAAGTACATGATTGGTTTAGTAGTGTTCTTTGTTTCAGAGATAGAAGTTTGCACATGTCTTCATGGATAGAGAGAGATGTCTATTTTTAGCATATTCACTACTTTTTAGGAGACAGAGATTGAAGGTCCACATGACAATTTTTATTACATAGTCAAAGTCTTTGGGAGCTCGTGATTCCAGTGAACCTTTTTCGGACAACATGTAAGAAACTTTATATTTTTAGCAGTCAGAGATCCAGGGTTTAAATGATGATTCTAAGCACATATTTGGGTTCCTTACATAAAATCGAATCCGATGATCCCATTTTTCGTTTCCATGTGAGGAGTTTATATTTTTAACAGTGTTTATTTTTAGGCATACTATATTTGGCCATTGTCTCCTAGTAGTCATGGACATATTTGGACTTTTCCTATTTTTTAGGCCATGTTGCTATTTGTAGCATGTATATCTTTAGCAGGGATATATATAGCAGGTATGGTTGCCATGTAGGGTGAAAAATGGTAGGTTTATACTTCGAAATGTGGCAGCTTTAGATTATGACAAGTGGCCAAACTTGGATGCATCTTTCATGAGGATATTCAGCCCTTGTCTTAGGGACATGTGGCACATGCATTGATGAAGTCCATGAGTGAAGTGGATAAGGTACATGAAATAGTAGAGTGTGATTTGACACACGTGATTGAGTTAACTGAGGTTTTACTTCCCCTTTCTCCGACTTTAACTCTCATTTTCTCCTTTACACGTCTTCAACTTAACTTTTATTTTAGGAAGAGCGTGTGTTCATTTCTTCTCCCTATTTATTAGCAGACATTCCATTCCTCTCCCTATTTCCTAGCGCACATCCTCTCTATCTCCCTATTTCTTAGCACTCACTCCCTATTTGCTAGTGCAAACCTCTTATCCTCTCTATTTCCTAGCGTATGTCTCTCTTTAATGCACCTCCTTCTCTAAATTCTTACTCCTTGGTGCATATATACCTCAAACTTCTGACTCTTCTTTCTCCTCACGTACTTTCTCTCTTCTTCACATGAGTGCATGGAGTCTCTAGTCTTCAATTGAATCAAGTCTTCACATGAGTCCTCACCATCTTCTCGGTAGTTATACACGGAGCTCAAGGTCACTTTACATAACTTCTTCTTTTCATGCGCATGACCTTGAGATGAGCTATTATGGATGATATGCAGCCCCATGGATCTGTATATTGGATGCTTCTCCTCATTGTTCAAGGTTGATTTCTTCAACAACAGTAGTCTCTCTTTCTTCCATCCTTCTTTCTACTTTCTAGCTTCTAGTCTTTGTATAAGGATCATTACTCTACCAGTTTTTGTACTTGTGTTTAGTGGTGCAATCAACCCTTTGGCAAGAGAAAGAATAAAATTTTGGTGTGCTAGTATCAAGCTATTGAATTTGTTGGTATGGTGATTGAATTTTATGCATTATTATAGGTTCTATCCTATTATTGTGATGTTTCATCCTTATAATAATGCCTCTTTATATTTTCTTTCCATACATTTAAAGTTAACGTTGCAAGGTTTTCATCCAATCAAACAAAATATTATACTACTTACACCTTTGGTAGCTTAATTTCTAGCCAAAGGTTATATTGTGTGCCTATTTTACATTTTCTTTTGCAAATTTAAAGAGAATATAGTGCACTCAACACACTAGGCACACCCCCCTGAGGTTGGCATACACCAACCCAAATGGAGGGGAGAGTTTCTAGTGACACTTAGAGAATCATCTCTTAGAATTACATTATGTTCTATCTTGTCGATACACAACTATTCACATTCAAATGAACTGCGAAATTTTATGCTATCAAATTGGTGTCGTTATCGGGGATTGTCAATCCTCGAATTGCAATGACATTGGTGAGTTTTTCTTCATTTAATTTATTATTCAAACTCATCTAGAGACTCCACGGGACACAAGTTTCACTCCACCGAGGATCCCCAAAAGGTCATCTAGATTCAATCCTACGCAAGGGGTCGAAAACCTGCAAATGGGACTGTTTGGAGGAAACTGCAAATTCTCTCCAACTTACTTGAACTTTGGAGGTAGCAGACTCCTGCAAATACTCATAATTTAGTTTCGGAATTGATACCAACATTTTTTAAATTGAATCTACTTTCATTGGATATAATTTGTTTTCATTTTCATTGTCTTTATCTAATTTTATTTAATTTTATAAAAAAAATCATTGCATAATATTTTCAGGTGACATTATGTTTCAGTGAAATGAAAAATCCATATCTCTAAAAATACACAGTGGAAAATTATGGAAAATTTATATTCATAATCCTTAAATTGTTCTCTTCAAAAGGGTATTTTTAGATTTTACTTTTAAGTAAAAATTAAGATAGATACATGGTGGGGGAAAACATGTGTCAACTTCAAGATTGGTCAACTTCAAAAGCTTCTAGAAATTATAATATTCATCTGTTTGATTCAAAACTACAGTCATCGCAAAATAGAGTCTTTGTAGATAAATAATAATAATAATAATAATGGATACATTGTGGGGGGAAAACATAACTCATTATCTTTCCGTTCATTTCTAAGGAACATACTTTCAAACAATTGCCAAATTGACATATCAAATATCAATAAAAAAAATTGAAAAATAGTCAGTAGAAAACTAACAAAATTCTTCACAAGCTTTGTTTTTACTGTAAAGTGAAATTCTAAATTAAAAAACACTTTTGTTTACCGGAAGTTGAAGAACCTGTGAAAATATTTTTTTTCTTCTCATAAAACAAGTAAAAGTGTTACCCATCTTCATGATTTTACCCAAGGACTATTTCCGACTAATACCTTTTTCAGAAAAGTTTGATTACATTACCTAGGGTTAGATCAACCTGGGTATCTTCCTCATTTAGCAACATTGTGGTGAGTATAATGAAGATCATTTTGTCGGCTCTAGTAACTTATTCCTCTACTCTATCATTGTTTGTTTGAGTGGTTCCAAGTTCTACTCAAAACATGGTGGGCAAAATATTTAGGTTTGTTTTGATGGTTTATGCTCCTTTGGATCTAACCTGAGTACAAGGACAACCACATGCAATGTCAACAGGAGAATACATTAAAACCTTCCAAAGTTCACATGCAACAATGAATTCAATGTTGATAGCCATATCAAGTGTTTTATGAAGGTCATAGATGACATGGAGATTGGGCATGAAGATGTGGCAATGAAATTGTTTGTGCAAACTTTGAAGGATGATGCATGTGTTTGGTACAAGTCTCTTCTGGATGCTTCCATCAACTCATTGGATGATTTCCACGCTATCATAGAAATATGGGCATATAAACATGATAATTCTTTCTTACTCAAATATTTTTCAAACATTAAAAGAAATGAGAATGAGACTATAATTGAGTTTAATGCTCATTTATCTGAGACTTATCATATAATTCCTGCTAGTATAAGACCTAATGTTGTTATGGATTTGATATACTATCTTGAGACATTTGATGGATTTTTTATTATGTTTCTTAGGGACAAGGATCATGCTTTCGCATCTGATTGAATACCGAGAATCATATTATGGGAAGCCAAGGCAGAGCAAATACCCCTCTCGATTTTCTTCGATCCTCAAGCTAGGAGAACACAAGATCCATCTACATAAGTTCTCTAGGTATCTAAAGAGGAGATTGAAGTAGATATAGGTACAAAGGTTTTGGGATTGGTGAGTAGTTTGAGAAATAGAATGGTAAAGGTTGAGAAGAACATCCAAACCCAATAGAACGTAATCCCCAACCAGAATTTGTTCCCACCTAGGAGGCCCTTCGAACAAGCTAGGAAGCCAAAAGAGCATAAGGTTCCAGTACCCATGATAGGAAACAACTTCGTAGATCACTCATTTGCTGGGAATTATTGTAGGGCATGTGACTTGCCTCATTTTGAAGCAACATGTGTTGTATTTGCATGAACTTCCTATGTTTATGAGCAAGGATAGAATTCTCCAGAGCGACAAGATGATACACTCAATGTTTTATCAAAGATGGATGAAGGGGATGGCTCACATATTTTCCAGGTATCAAATCATAACAGGGTAAGTACCAAGGATGTTATTCATGTGAATTCTGAACATTATAATGCATTACAAGTTAACATGCAATGCACAAGTACATTGGTCCATGCAAGACAAGTAACCCCCTAGGGAATCGAAAGGGATGAGTCTAGAGTTGAAACTATGTTAGCTGAGATCACTAAGACATATGCATGGAGGGAAAATATTACAATAGCACCATTGTTTAAGAATGATCCTCCCGTTGTAGCTCCTTGAGTTCAACATGATCCCATGCATTTCTCCTTAGAAGGTGATATTTCAAAGATTAAGAGCCCAATACCCCTCAAGGAATTGATTCACATGCCAGGTCAAAGAGAATAAGTTAGTCTCTTTATTGGTGCAAGCGAAATGATCAACCTTTCTAATGAGAAACCGCGAGTATTTCTTAGTATGGGTAAGACGAATGTTGTTCTTGCTCCATTTTTTATTTCATTACTAGTCAATGGTTTAATTTTGAGAAATTTCATGTTGGATTTTGGATCCTCCACTAACATTATGACCCTGGAGATCATGTATGATCTTGGATTATAGATAGCCAAACCTTACAGGAATGTGCAGGTAGTTGATTCAAGGGAGGTACATGTTTGTGGGGTAATCAAATACCTCCAGGTCTTTTTACATGTGTGCCCGATGAAGAGCTTGACCATAGATGTAGTAGTGGTTGATTGTCCTATACAATGGGGCATGATATTATCCAAGAAGTGGGAAAAATATGCATGAGGTGGTATTCAAATGGATTGGCCATATGCGAATATCCCATATTATTTAACACAGAAAGTAAGGCTATTCAGAGAACAAAAAAGGTTTCATTGTGTGGAGGATCCTCAGTGTTTAAACAATGATCCATTGTACCCAGGTATAGAGGAATCGGATTTAGGGGCTTATGTGATAACAAAGGATCAGGAGGATCCCATTGTACCAACAAGGTTGAATGATGGAATGTGGACTATGCAATTTGATGGGGCCCGAGAAAAATTCAGATCAAGAGCAGGGGTAGCCCTCAAGAGTCAAACATGTATGATGTTTCTGCATTCATTTTGTTTGGAATTTGATTGCACTAATAATATGGAAAAGTATGAGGCCTTGCTGCTAGGAATCTAGCTATCTGCGAAGATGGGAATCAAAGAACTGAAGTTGCAAGGGGATTATGAGATGGTGGTTAACCAAGTAAGAATGTTGTATGAAGTAGGGAATCCCAAAATATGAAGAAGTACAAATATTTAGTGTGGGATGAGATAGAGTATTATGATGCATTCAACATCATCACTGTGCCTCAACTTCTCAACAAATTGGAAGATTCTATAGCATTTGCTACTATGATTTTTCATCCATACTTAATGAATCCATATATCAACTATATGGTTGAGGTATCTTTTCACCCCTCTATTCCTTATAACATTGGCTTGTGGTCGGTTTTTGAAGATGATCGGAAAATATGTAATTTTTTAGATTGCATTAATGATTTTTCTAACCATGTAGTTGATGAGGTATGGGAAGGAGAAGAAGTTTCACTAATCCACTTGAAAAGTAACAAAATTCCCAAAGGTTTGGTTCCTTTAGAAGTATTATTTGATAAATTTGATGCATTTCTAGGGACTAACAAAACTTGTGCAGATCACAAGGTAATAGAAGTAGACTTTGGATCCAAAGAAACACCAAGGATTGTCAAGGTTGGGTGAGACTTAACCCATCAAGAAAGAACCAAGATTGTGTCAATGGTAGGGTATACAGAGACGTGTTTGCATGGTCCTATGATGAACTAAAGGCTTATGATCCAAATATCCTTAACCATGAAATCCCACTCATTGAAGGCACAAAACCATTTCGACAGAGACATAGGTACATGAACCCAAAGGTGGTGCCTTCCATATAGAAGGAATTACATAAGTTGTATGAGGCTCAGATCATTGAGCCAATCAGGTATTATAATTGGGTGGAAAATTGTGTACCGGAAGGAAAGTAACTAGTGAGATACATGTGTGTATTGATTATTGAAATCTCAATGTTGCATCTCTTAGAGATAATTATCCACTACCCAGCATGGAAAATGTGCTTCAAGAAGTCATAGGTTCTAGTATGATGTCCATGTTGGATGATTTTTCAGGGTATAACCAAGTAGTGGTAGCCAAGAACGATAGGCACAAGATGACCTTCACAACTCCTTGGGGCACATATGCTTACACACACATGCCATTTGGACTTATGAACCCAGGGGCCACATTTCAGCATGCTATGGACTTTGTTTTTCTAATTATATTTTTAAGTTCATTTTAGTTTATCAGGATGATATTACTACATTTTCAAAAAGAAAAAAAGATGATCATGTTTCTCACTTGCATAAAATGTTTTACAAGTGTAGCTCGCTTGGTATATCATTGAACCCAAAGAAACCAATCCTAGGAGTTTTTCAAGGGAAGTTGTTGGGCCACATTGTTTCAAAATATGGTGTGAGGATTGATCTTGGTAGAATAAAGGGAATACAAGAAGTGCCTCTCCCTAGTGATAAGAAGGACATTCAGTATTTTTTTAGCTGGATCAATTTTGTGAGGTGGTTCATTCCCAACTTAGTTGTGAAAATTGTAAAGCCCATATCGAACATGTTGGAAAAGGACCATGACTTGAAGTAGAGTGATGAGGCTAGAAGGTATTTTGAGGATATTAAATAGGCTTTGTGTCACTCTCCCGTGCTTATTAGTCCTGATTACAATAGGGATTTCTAGTTATTCTCTTTTGCATATAACTTTACTACAATTGTTGTTCTTTTGTAGAAAAATGATGAGGGTATGGTTAATAGATTTCATGAGTAAATCTCTCGAAGGGTCTGAATTAAATTATGAGATAATGGAGAAGCAAGCTTATGCATTGGCGAAGGGATTGGATTATTTCAGGAACTATTTTTTTAATGCTTGAATACTCGCTTATGTCCCTCGCCCCATGGTCAAGAAAGTTTTTATTCAAAAGGAATGTAGTGGAACTAGAGGGAGATGAAACAAAAAAATCCAAGAGTATGATCTTGATATCAGGCCTACCAAGTTGGTGAGAGTCCAAGGGTTAGCTAAAATGACAGTGAAAACAATTTGGATGTGATTCAAGAGATTCTGGTAAGTGAACAGGGAAATAATTTGACCATTTCACTTGAGAATTGAGATTGGTATGCTGATATTAATTTCTATCTCAAGAATTTATCTTTTCCTCCTAATTTTAACAAAACACAAAAGTGATCTCTACAGTTTCGTGTTGCAAAGTGTTATTTTGTGTAGGATGGTCTAGGATGGAGGAACCATGATGGCATCATTTTACAATGTGTGGGCTTTGATGATTCCAATGAGATATTACATGAATTACATTGATCCAAAAAGGATCCAAAGAAGACTAAGAACAACTCAGAATTCGTAGAGGCAACTTAGGACACTCGGAATGGCCTCAGCATATAGAGAAAGGGAAAAAATTAAAAGTTCTCAAAACTCTATGAAAATGACATCATCGCGAAGAGAGTGTCACAAGATTTCTAACAGCACAGACGACTCATCAAACAGAGTTATGGATCGAAAGATATTCGCGGTCAAAGTTTGGTCAACCTAGCCCAGTCAACAGGGGGATGAGTCAGCATCCGTACTGCTGACGTCAGCACCTGAGCAAGAGGTGACACATTTCATGCATGAAGTAAGAATGGTGATGTGGAAGCACCAGAGGCTGCCATGTGTCACCCATATTTGGCATTTCTTGACCGATCCGTGGACCAGTGAGATTTTGTCACGTGCCAGTCCGTACCATGACGTGGTACTGAAGTGGCAGGCTGAGTTGCCAGCTGACGTGGAAGGATGACGTTATAGTGAATGACATGGTTCAATAGGAGGTTTCCATGTGGCCCAATCATGGGTTTCCACGTGGCAGTGGGAAAATTCCCAATGACAACCTGTAACCGAAAATTTAAAAAAAATAGGATTTCGCAAGTCCACCAAATCTAGCGGGACCACGCAAAATCCGGCCGCAAACTAATGGATAGAAACTTGGCTAGAAGTTTCTCCAAATGTATCGGAACTGACAAGACATATATGTATATATATTGTAATGAACAAGCCAAAAGGGGAGGCCCACGAGCTTGACCCTGGGACCTCCCCCCTTTCAACGCCTTAATATATGCGCCATATACCAACGGGCCAACGAACCTATGTTGTAAACAACGCCCAGAAAAATGCTTAAAAGGTGCATCCTCCCAGATATTTGAAGGAGGCATGCATGCATATGGTCAACACGCAGTTCGAGACAGGGGTACGTCAACATTTATTGCAGGTTGCAGGGCATGAAAATCGAGACAAAATTATTTTTGGGCTTGAGAGTGCTAGAGTCGGATCGAGTCGTGGAGACAATCATTTTTGGGTAGTTTGACACCATGAATTCAGTGGTGTTGTTTTTTTTCTGATTTGAGCAATACTTCTGCAGCTTGATTTCAGAATGAGGTATACTTATGTATTTTTCCAAATTCTTTTGCTGAGTTAATGAAAAAGCCTACCCATTTGAGAGCAGGACCAAGAGACATAGTCCACCAGGGACGAACTCCATTATCAAGTTTTTGTGTTCATATTTGATGCTTATGTCTCTTCATTATTGAGCTTTTCCTTCTTTAATGGTGCACTTTAATTTATGCTCATTTAATGCAATTCTTTATAAGTCACTCGATGAAAATATATTGGATCATGTTGGTATCGAAGCAGTCATCTTTGAATTGAATTGTTGAGAGTGAATGCTTACTAGGGAAAAGCATAAGCAGGGTGAAGGAACTCTTAATACTTTCAATCCCGAAGTTATTTGTGCATCTCGAAGGAAGAAAATGGCAAAAGAAGACAAGCATGATGAACAGGAGAAATTTTTTTATATGGTCTTTTATCGCATGTCAGAAATGGTCGAACGAATGTATGGAGACTACGAGAAGAGGATGAAGAAGAAAGGGAAGAAAAAGGAATCACATGTTGGTGATGATGCTTCGGTAAACCAAGGGGTTGGAGGAGACCCTCTTGAGCCTCCATCTTCACCATCAAGTTCTAGTTCGTCTTCCTTTGAGCATTCTCATCATTCTAGCCATAAAGCCTCTTTTAAGAAACCATTATTAAATATTGATGTTAAATTTTCTTTACCTATGTTTAATGGAGATGCTAATCCTGAAAAGCTAGATAATTAGATCCGACAGGTTGAAGTATATTGTCGTGTTCACCACATTGATGAAGAAGAAGTTAAAGTGTAATTGGCTTCTCTTCGGTTGGAAGGCACCGCTCTCGTATGGTGGGAGAGAAAACTTCAGGACATAAGTAAGTGTGGTAATCTTCTTTCCTCATGGTCAGAATTTAAATCAGCGATAAGGAAGCAATTTTATCCATTGGGTTATTTACATAAGGTAATGATGGAATGGCAAAGTAAAGGTCAAATTGTACAAAGTTTCACAGAAGAATTTAGGAAGAAATCTCTTGCATTAAACATTCCTTTGGATTCTTATGAAACTTTAATGAAGTGTATTGGCGCACTTCATAGTTATATTCATCATACTTTGATCTTGTTTAATCCCACCAGTCTTGACGAAGTTTGTGTGCAAGCCACTCACCTTGAGAATAGGGGAAAGCATGTTCAAGAAGATCCCACAAAGAAACCTTCCAATCTCCCACATAAGCCTTTTAATAAGTTTAAAAGGAAGGACAAGAATATCGCAACAGTGACGAGAGAAGGAGGAAAGTCGTCTTGCACTCCTTGCAAGAAAAGCGGTCACGATGATGAATATTGATGGAAACTACATCCAGAGAAGAGACCAAAATAGTTTGGTGGAAAGGGGAAGACAAAAATCGTTGCTACAGTGCAATAAGATCTTGGTTTCAATTCAGGAGAAAGGAAAGATCACAGCTGTTGGAGTACAAGGTAAATATTCCCTTCATGCTAGTTCAAATTCCAATAATGAATCTCATGATGATGAACGAAAGAGAAATGAATTATTTCACATAAGATTTGTATCTAAACACACTAAGATAGATACATTATTTGATCCTGGTTCCCATGTAAACTTAATATCTGAAGCACTTGTCAAAAAGATGGGTATTGAAACGAAACCACATATGAAGCCTTATCCTGTTGGTTGGGTATCTGATAAAGCAAAACTTAATTTCACCAAACAATGTAGGGTCAAATTTGTTATTGCTTCGAAGTGGATTGATGAAGTGGATTTGGATGTTGTATCACTTGATATATGTGGCATAGTGTTGGGAAGTCCTTATCTTTATGATAGAAAAGCAATATTCTTTCATCATGAAACAAATACCACCTTACTAAAGGGGGAGTGAAATATATTGTTAGAGCTCACAGAATGAGGGCAAATACAACACTTGTTAGTGCATAATAAATGAAGAGACTCATAAACACTAATAAGAGATATGTACTCATGGTCGTAAGAGAGAAATATGTTGGGACATCCGACGCTTTCCAAGTATGTGATCCTTCTCATAAGAAAGAATTAATTGATATTGTTTCTAAGCATGATGATATTTTCTAGGAACCAAATGGATTACCTCCTAAGAGGGAAATCCAACATGAGATACATCTTCAGCGGGATTTTCCTCTTCCTAATGTGGGCATGTACATGATGTCATTTGTGGAGATGACAGAGATCAAGAAGCAAGTACATGACTTATTGGATCAAGGGGTCATTAGGCCCAGTTCATCTCCTTGTGGTTCTTCGATCGTGATGGTGCCAAAGAAAGATGGCACATGGCGAATTTGTGTCGATTATCAGGCCTTAAATAAAATCATGGTGAAAAATTGATACCCTCTTCCTTGTATAGATGATTTAATTAATAAGTTAAAGAATGTTGTTTATTTCACTAAGTTGGATTTACGCAGTGGATACCATTAGATCAGGGTTGCATAACAGGATGCATGGAAGACTGACTTTAAAACCAAACAGGGATTGTTTGAGTGGTCAGTTATGTTGTTTGGGCTTTGTAATGCTCCGACAAATTTCATGCATGTGATGAATGATGTATTCAGGACTTTCTTAGATGATTTTGTGATTGTATATTTAGATGGAATTCTAATTTTTTGCGGGACTTGGGATGAACATATGAGGCATGTAAATCAAGTATTGGATACTTTGCAAAGGGAAAAGTTGTTTGTAAAATTGTCTAAATGTGAATTTGACAAGACTGCACTTGTATACTTAGGTCATATTGTAGGAGGAGGACAATTAAAAATTGATCCTTACAAAGTTGATGTAATTGTAAATTGTCCTGAGCCAAAAAGTGTAACCGAGATCCAGAGCTTCTTAGGTGTAGTCCAATATTGGAGGAGGTTCATTTCAAACTTCTCCTTTATAGCAGCTCCTTTTCATGCCTTAACTAGTGTGAAGAACACTTTTCAGTGGGAAGGAAAGCAACAAAAAGCTTTCGACACTTTGAAGGAGAAGATCAATACCGCACTAGTATTAGCACTGTCGAATATTCAATGTCCCTTTGAGATCGAGACAGATGCAAGCGAATACACCATGGATGAAGTATTGATGCAATATCGTAATCCTATATGCTACCACTCTGAAACTTTTAACCAATTTGTTGTTAACTATCCTACATATGATAAAGATTTGTATGCATTAGTTCAAAGCGTAAAGAAATGGAAACACTACTTGTTAGGGAAGGAAACAATTATACATACAGATCACCAACCCTTACAATATCTCCAAGCATAAAACAAACTGCAACAATCTCGACATTACAGATGGATGGGTTTTCTACAACAATTTCATTTGGTAATCAAGTACAAAAAGGGTACAAGTAACAGGGTAGTTTATTTTCTTTCTAGACCTACTATTGTTGCTTCTATTGTTTTGAAGAATACTTCTTTATCTCATGATAGCTATGTGGAACAATATGCCATTGATGAAGATTTTAAAGAAGTATATGAGAAGCTAACCCACGATGCACAGGTAGAGAACTATTGTCTGGAGGGAAAACTACTCTACCATCTTGGAAAGCTATGTATTCCTGCAAGTGAACGAGTCCATGTAATACGAGAAGATCACACTTCTCTTTTGTCTGGGCATTTTGGGGTAGGAAAAACTATGGCTCATTTACAAAGATTTTGTTACTGGCCTCGAATGAAAGCAATTGTAACTAAATATGTTAAGGGGTATGTGATGTGTTCTACTTGTAAGCCCACTAATATAAAATTGGGGCTATACTCACCACTTCATGTTCCATCCCATCCATGGGAAAGTATCTCCATGGATTTTGTAGGGGGTTTACCAATGTCAAAAGGGGGTCATGACTATTTGTATGTTTTAGTGGATAGGTTCAACAAGATGTGTATCTTGATGCCATGTAAAAAGCATATAATTGTTGAGCAGACTGCTAATATCTTCTTTCAGTATGTTTGGGTTCACTCTGGGTTACCCACATCCATTATCTTGGATTGAGATACTCAATTCCTTGGGGATTTTTGGACAAGCTTGTGGAGAATGATGGACACCAAATTGAAGAGGAGCATTGCTTTCCATCCACAGATAGATGGATGGACAGAGGTTGTAAACCAAACAGTGGTACTTTTTATTCGAGGCTAGTGTAACAAGCATCCCAAATTATGGGATGAACAGATACCCTATGTACAACATGCTTACAACCGAGCCTTACATTCCTCCACTCAGATTTCTCCTTTTGAGAAATGTTTTGGGTACCTACCTAAAGTTCCTTTGGACTTGATGTATGGGAGAGATACCAATTCAAATTAATAAATAACAGAGGCCAAAGCCCGCAATTTCATCCAGAGGATCCAGCAGGTGCACCAAGCAGTCAGGGAACAGTTGGAGAAAATTCAAGCACAATATAAAGCTCGACATGACAAGCACAGGGTTGATCATCAGTTCCAGGTTGGAGACCGGGTATGGCTTCACATCAACAAGGAGAGATTGAAGGGTGAAGGAAAGAAACTCAAGCCCATCCATTATGGACCCTTCACTATCTTGGATAAAAGTGGTACCAATGCTTTTCGTCTGGATCTTCCACCTTATATGCATATTTACTCAGTTGTAAATGTAGAGAACTTGAAATTTTTTTAGCCTCCCATTATCATGGATCTGGATGAGTGAGTTTCAATACCTTTAGTTGATGATTTTTCTCTTGAGTACTTGGATGAGTTAAAGGAATATATCATCCTGGACAAAAGGATGAGTACTTCACGCAGGGGTGATGTTGATTATCTTCGAGTAGGGTTAAAGGGCACACATCCAAGCAAGGCAAAGTGGATTGAGAATGACAAGGTGAGGGAAATCTTCCCTCACTTATCTGTTGATTGATGAAATATTTTGGTGGTAAAAAAAGCTCTAAGTGGGAAGGCATGATCCAAAAAGGATCCAGAGAAGACTAAGAACAACTCAGAATTCGCAGAGACAACTCAGTGGACAGAGAAAGGGAAAACATTCAAATTTATCAAAACTTAGTGAAAATGAAATCATCATGAAGATCATGTCGCAAGATTTCTAACAGCGCATATGGCTCATCAAACGGAGTTACGGATCGAAATATATTTGCGGTCAAAGTTTGGTCAACCTAGCCCAGTGAGCAAGGGGATGAGTCAGCGTCCGTATTGCTGACGTCCGCACCAATACGGATGATGTCAACATCCATAAAGCACATGTGGCATGATTAGGAGGTGACACATGTCATGTTGATGTCATCATGGTGATGTCATCATGGTGATGTGGTAGCACTAGAGGTTGCCACGTGTCAGCCATATTTGGCATTTCTAGATTGATCCGTGGACCAGTCATATTTTTCCACGTGGTAGTCTGTACAGTATGTACTGTGATGTGGCAGGATGTGTTGGAAAATGAAATGGGAAGATAATGGTACAGTGGATGACGTGGTTCAATAGGAGGCTACCATGTGGCCCAGTCATGGGATACCACATGGTAGTGGGAAAATGCCCAATGACAACCCGTAATCGAAAATTTGAAAAAAATAGGATTTGGCAAGTTCGCCAAATCTGGCCACAAACTAACAGATAGAACCCTGGCTAGAAGCTTCGCCAAATGTATCGTAACTGACAAGACATATATGTATATATATTGCAACATACAAGCCAAAAGGGGAGGCCCGCGGGCTTGACCATGGGACCTCCCCTCTTTCAACTCCTTAATATATGTGTCATATACCAACGGGCCAACGACCCTTTGTTGTAAACAACGCCCAAAAAAATGCTTAAAAGATGCATCTACCCAGAGCTCATAAGGAGGTGTGCATGCATACGGTCGTCATGCAGTTCGAGACATGGGTACATCAACATTTATTGCAGGTTGCAAGGCACGAAAACTGAGAAAAAAAAATTCTTGGGCCTAGGAGTGCCAGAGTCGGATCGAGGCGTGGAGACAGTCATTTTTAGGTAATTCGACGCCATGAATTCAGTGGTGTTGTCTGTTTTCTGATATGAGCAACACTTATGCATCTTGATTTCAGAATGAGGTATACTTATGTATTTTCCAAATTCTTTTGTTTAGTTAATTAAAAATCCTACCCATTTGAGAGCAGGACCCGGAGACGTAGTCCACCATGGACGAACTCCGTTATCAAGTTTTTGTGTTCAGATTTGATGCCTATGTCTCTTCATTATTGAGTTTTTCCTTCTTTAATGGTGCACTTTAATTTATGCTCATTTAATGCAATTCTTTATAAGTCACTCGATGAAAATATCCTGGATCATACATTCAGGCATGTGTGGTGGGAATTTATCGTCTCTAACCACTGCACACAAGATCATGTGTGTTGATTATTAATGGCCTACATTGTTTTTGGATGCACATGCATTTGTTCGAGCATGTGAGGCTTGTCAGAGATTTGAAGGGAAGTAAAAGTGTTGGCTTACTTGTGCGCATCCTTCTTAATGTTGGGGGGTTGATAATCCAAGGTTTTTCCAGAGTTGACCAACAAAACCCCAAGGCGTCGGCATATCAATCCTCAATTGAAGACTGAAGAAGGACTCACCCGAGACATCATGAGAATCATAGAGACCATATGGTCTTGTTTTTTTTATGAAGGGTTAAGTTACATGGGGAAACCACTTGAGATGACATTCACACATTCCTTTACAATACATACAGATATTAACAACATGTAACAATATCAAATTCATTCATTGAACTCATAATCAACACAATAAATGACAGGAATAAAAACAACTTGTATTATTTCCATTCAACCAGTGGTATGCATGGACCAAGGGACTCATAATTCATCAGAAACAACACCCTACTCTCTCATTCATTCTATCAGTAGTGCATTACAAGATATCGTGCACTTTCTATTAGACTCTACCCATAGTACTACACTGACTCTATTACAAACTTCTTATAAAACTTGTTCCAGCCACATGCAAAACCAAACTCACAACGATACACATTCCAAAATATCCAGACTTGTTTCTCTTCCTTACTCAGTTATGGACCTTAGGCTCTTCAAACTCCAAACTCAGTCAGAACTAAACATAAATCTTCTATGTGTCTTTGCTACTCCTTTTTATTTCCTTCTCTACTCTGGCACTTTGTCACTTTTAGCTCTACTCCACTTGCTCTGTTGATTTCCAGTCTTGCATGATTCTACCACCCGCATGCAACCCACATAGCCTCTTTGGAGTCATGACAATCTTAACTAACTTGCAAATTCATCCCTTAACTTCTCCACGATCTCTCATGCTACTTGAGTTAATCATTCGGGAAGATTCTTGAATATCTTCTTGATTCGACATGCATGTAGTATCTTCTTGATTCCCAACATGTATTGTGAGACTTCTAGCTGGCACGTCCACCTTATTTCATGCATCGTGTAGTTGTTTATGTGCATGAAAAACTGTAGTTCACACACAACTATACTTGTGCACATGCACGATATTTACCCCAAAAATTTGGGTGCCAACAAGCCCCCAACATTATTACTTGGCTCATCCTCAAGCCAATAGTATTACTCATGGTGTGATTGATGCCACTGAAAGAACAGTCTTTATGAGTTTCTGAAGGAACTCCTTGAACTGAATGTCAAATTCATCAATGGTGGCATGGATTTGTTGAGTGAGTTGAATGACTTCATCTATATCAATTGGCATGACTTGGGGAGATTTTAGGTCCACATTCTCCATTTTCTTGATCATGGGAGTAGCTACAAGTTGTGTGGCTTCCAATTGAGTATAGAATACTTGGGCCTTATCAACTGCATCGTTTTCCAACTCCAAAATTGTCTGTTTCTCTACCCGTGCGGCAGTAATTTCCTTGGTCTTGCTCGCGATGGTTGTCATCACAGCTTGGCGTTAACCTAGAAGTAGGGAATCCAAACTTCTCTTTTGTTGGGCGACCAATACTTTGGCCTGTGTGAACCTTGTTCTCAATAGAGCTGAGTTCTGACAGATTCTGCAAGTGGTTCCATAGGGTAAAATTGTATTCGATCAACCCTAAATAATCCTTAAACTCGGTCTAGCCAGTGTGGATGGATTCTTCAACCTCTGCAATATTCTATTGCATCTCTAGATCCTCCAGTGTTGACTGTTGGAGTTGAGTGTGAAGAACGAGCTTCTGTGACTCCAAACCATGAATATGAGCCTTAATAATCAAGAGTTTGAGATATGGGGGTAAAGTCTAGAGCCTCCTTTGAGGTGTTAGGTATCTACACATACAAATCGTTGATTGGGCCCAAGAGGTTGTTGAAGGCAGTACTACTTTCAACATATTGAGCCCTTGTATGTGGATGCACTGAGACTTTCCATGTAATATAATTGTTGCAAGGATCAGTGAGCTTGAACCTCTTATTCATAGCGCACATGAGTTTTATTATGCGATGTGATTTCTACTTGGTGTTGTTATTAAAGTTGTGCATGAGCCAGACTAAGTGTATGGTTTTGTTCCCCCAATTCGATAAGTAAGGTAGTAATGCAAGTCTGCACCGCTAGAGCAGGAATTGGTACTAAAGGGATTTCTACTTTGGCCACATCGATCAAGGTGACCAATGAGGGGTCGAGTCATTGTATCCTCTCATGACTGCTCATGCTTGGAACTACAATCAGGTGCCAAGGTGGGGTGTCGAAAGAAGGCATTATGCCCATAAGCTAGCGACAAATATCATCAATATTACAAGTAGATTTTTTCTAAATCAGTTGTTGTAGACCCAATTGTATTTTGAGGTGTCTTGACTAATGCTTAAATCCGAGGTGAAATTCATCCTGGGCCCTGTTGTGTAGTAGTAGTGGTTAATGTAACAACCTCACTGGTTCGTTTTCCTTTTGTGTTGGTGGGTGTGCGTTGTAACAGCTACTGTGCAGTTTGTGCTACAAAGGTTGTCATTTGTTGATCATCGCTCTCATGTTTAGGGATAGAATCAATGTGGAGAGGGTCCATGGATGTAGAAATCGAATCTTGTTTCTTCTTGGATGTCTCCTTGTCCTTGGATACCCCAATGATGGGAATCATGCCATGTTCCCTCTATTGGGTGGCTTTGGCCCACCTTCTATCCTGGTTGCATTTAGTGTGAGTTTCAAGAGTGTCCATTTCATCCTCAGGGGCCAGTTTCATATGCTTTGGCCACTCTACCACTCCCTGTTGGATATCTTTTTCCATGATGTAGAATGGAAGAATCATTATGGAATTTCCTTGGTCATCATTGGGATAGATATAGACGTTATGGAATTTACATTCAAATTGAATAGAAATGGCATGTCGATGATACTACGTGGGATGTGCAATTTTGAGGCGACCGCTTAGATAAGTTATTGATGCCACTTCTGAAACGACTTTATCGTTGGCAGCTTGAAAGGAAGGATATATGATGACTTTGAAGGGTATGAATCGAGGGGCCTCAAAGTTTGGGCCACCCATAGTGGCATGCTTGTAGCTTGGAAGGGGTCTCTAAAGAACCATGGTAAGAAGTAACAATATCCAACTATAATGGAATTCCTTCCGGAAGGTCTGAGCATCCAAGCAATCATCGATGAACTCATTGAGGATATAACATGGTCGGTCCAGCTAAACATCTCCATACACCATTCGGTGGCTATGACAACACCAAGAGGGCATTCAAATTTTCAACATTTCTACAATAACTTACAGGCGAGCAATTGGGTGGAAAATCGAACTCGTCGATCATTGATTTCTAGAATTACGACCCCATGAGTTCCCTGGTGTGTGTCATACTTACCATACACATCACCCTATGATGCATCTTTGGATTTCATTTTTTTTTCAAGTTCCTCTCCATGCATGGGAAGTCATGTAACTTGGTGTATAACTTCTGCATCAACTGGGCATTTCTCTCCCAACCAAAGGTAGCCACAATGTAGTCAAGTAAGTAGAAATCATATGCAGGTGGTAACTGACACCTCATGGCCAAAGTGAGGATAGTTGACCTCGATTAGTTTTCCAACCCATTAAAATGGCTTGACCCATTATTGTGTGAGCACTAGTTGTTTTCCATCTGCACTCCTAACAGCCTATGTGTAGTTGGAAAAGAACGACATTGGGAATTGGACTGGGTATTTTACATCGTAGTCATGAAGAAGATATCTTGAACCCTCCCTGTCTGGGATCCTATAAAAATAACACTGTTGTGTAGCTTTGGCTCTGGTATCTCTCTTTCCCTAACAAACTTTTTTTTGTTACAATCCTATAGCTTACTTGATGAGGCAATTTGAAACTATATTCACCAGGTGCTCTTGGTATCGGCAATATCATAACGGATGAAGAAAAGTAACAAGTTGCACTCATTGAATGTGCGTCTACTCATCATTGAGTACCTTTTCCGATTGTTATGTGTCTCTAAGGGCTCGAACTTAGACTATAAATAGCAACCTAGGAGTTCGAATGGGGAAATATCAATTCCTGTGAGGGAAGGTTTCCATCCGAGTACGGAATGATGATATTTTCTAAATGTGTTAATCCATTAATAACTCAAAGTGTAGTACTACGCACCTCAAGGACCGACGGGACATAATTGTCAGACAGTTGGTTTAGATTGATGGACAATTGGTTTGGATTGTTGGTTTTCATTGATGCCAACCTTTGGAGAATGATATTGTAGATTGATGTCAACTCTTAGAATTGATGTCAACCCTTGGAAGAAGTTCGGTAGTGAATTATGGTAGCACAAAGGCATGGGTAACAACCCTAGTCTGTTTGAGGTATAAAGGCATGAAGATTAGTGAATTTATAGGTAAGACTATTCTAGATGGATAGTACATGTCATGTCATTTCTTGTGATATGTGGAACACCAAATAACTCCTCACGGTTAGAGATTTATGGCCATGTGAAGTTGGAGAACCCTCATGAGTTATCTAGAAGATCCTAGAAGGTCAAAGAAGTCAAATTATTCTAGAAGATCCTAGAAGAAGTTGACCAGTCAAAGTGGTTAGTCATGGGTTAAAGTGATTGCAACAAGAAAACAATTAAAAATAAATTATTTGCAACTAGAATTGGAGAGTTTACTAGTGGATAAAGTGGTTAAGTGGACAAAGTGGTTAAGTGGACAAAGTTGGTTAAGTGGAAAAAGTGGCTAAGTGGACAAAGTGGTTAAGTGGACAAAGTGTATAAGTGATTAAGTGGACAAAGTTGGTTAAGTGGACAAAGTGGCTAAATGGACAAAGTGGTTAAGTGGACAAAGTTGGTTAAGTGGACAAAGTGGCTAAGTAGACAAAGTGGTTAAGTGGACAAAGTGATTAAGTGGATACTTCTAGAGGAAGATACTTGGAGAGTATAAATAAGAGAGAAAGGGTCTCCCATTTGTATCCATTGATCATATTGAATATCTACCAGTGACTGAGGTAACCAAAGGAGATATAAGGAGAATTTCAGAGGGACGGTGAAGTAAAGAAGGCTGAAATTTAAGGGAGGATAAACTCTTTTGATGATGCTATCTAAGGTATATTCTTTATAGGTCATCTCACCATTTTTTCAATAATTTTTTTTCTACAATGATTCAGATAGTGAAATATGGAGACCATTGAGTGAACATATCCAAGTAGTTGTGATAAAAGTTTCATCTTGTGGGTCGTTTTATTTTGGGAGTTACACTCCATGGAAAATAGGGTTTGTGGCTAGTCCTGAAACTAGTCTAAAATAGGTGTTTCGAGTAAAAACATCATAACTTATTCATAACGGATCCAAATTAAGTAAGACCAAATTTATTGGTTAGATTACAGTCTTAAGTATTTTTTGTACCATTTTAAAATCTACACAACAAATATACTGTGTGGGGCATGCTCTACAATTTTTCTCTCTAGAATAAGCCAGAATTCAACAAGGTATGTCATTTTTTATATAACTCCTTTTCTAGGAGGTTCCAAGAAGTGAAACCTAGAGAAATTACAGACAAGACACTAAAGAACATTGTGTACTATTTTCAAATCTTTATTCATTACAGGTACATAGTTATGATTATTGCAAGTTAGGGTTGTTGACTAATCCAAAATTAGTCACGTGAAACTAAAGTAAAGTTTGATGAAAATGCTAGTCTCTTGTTGTTAAAGTTAAATAAGGTTTGTAGGTATGTGATAATATACACTAGTTCTGTTACAGAGTTACGAATAAGATTTGGATGATGAAATTGATGAGGGCTTTTGGTTGAGGCATGTTACATATAGAGGTTGTATAACAATGAGGTTGTGGCACATGGTTTGATGCAATGGTTTATGGTATTTGGTTATGGATAGTGTGATGTATTGCTAGAGAAATTTTGATGGTTATATTGGTATATGTATTTGGTATATGGTTGAGGTACATGGTTGAGACAAGTAGTTGATGAGTTGGCACATACATGAGGTGTATATTTGATGATGTTGGTACATCGTTATGAGTCATATTTGATGTGTAGTTCATGCATGATTGGTACATACTTGGTACATGGTTGGAGGCACTTGTTAGTAGTATTGTTGACACATGGTTTATGGATGATGTAGCACACTTGTCTTGGTATATTATTAGAAGCGCATATTGATCTTGGTGATGATTATGAGTTATTGTGATATGCTTGGTTGATGCACATCTTGGTGATATTGTGCATATGGTTGAAAGTTATCTTGGTGATTGATCTTGGTGAGTAGATTTGATTTGGTTGATAAGATTGATGAGACAGGTTGTTGTGATAGGTTGTTTGGATAGGTTATTGTGACAGGTTATTTGTACAGGTATGGTGCATGGTTGATGCACTTGTTTATGGTACAGGTTGAGGTACAGGTTGATGTATGACACATGTTATTGGTACAAGTTGTTTACAGGTTATTGGTACAGGTTGTTTATAGGTTATTAGTACAAGTTGATTACAGGTTGTTACAGGTTGTTTGGTGCAGGTTGATTGGTACAGGTTTACAAGAGTATATCTCATAGTGATAGTGTGACAGTGGTTCCATCATTCTACTTATATTTCAGGGAGGTTGGACGGGGCAAGGATGTTGAAATTATGGTAGTTCCGGGAGGTATTTACCTCCACATGTAACCCTGACGAGAATAGAATATTCCGGGAAGCAAGAAGAAACCCTAAAGTATTAAACTTAACCCTAGAAGACAAGTTGGCTCAAGGAAATAATTAATATTAAGTATTTAGCCTCTGTAATGAGAAGTCGGCCCAGACAACTCAGGAAACAATATAAATACAAGTAGCCAGACCTCATTTTGTACACACAAACCAGAACTTCAACTGGGAAGAAGTACTCACTGCTGAAACTGGACAAGTGCGCAAGTCTGGGGAGCTGCTGCAGTCAGCAGCTGCCGCAATCTGTATTCTTGGTTTAGGCTCAGACTTTCTATTGGTTATGGTTGGACTTTATGATCAGTCTTGGTTATCTTTACTTGATGCATTAGCCTTGGTTGGCTATTGGTTTTCTTCCAGAATCATTCTCTGTCAAGGTTAAGGTGCTCGGGGGTGGCTTTGGCTTATGGTTGGGTGAAAATATTGTAATATTGTCTATGGTTAAATGAGCACAACCATTACTTTCTAAAAATTTATGGGCCCACACTATCTTCGGACAGTCTAAGCGCTGGAAGATAGATTGGGAGGATTTGCTCAGTTACAGTTGCAGTTGCATCCATTCTTTATGGCAGCAACAAAACCGTAACCCTCTTGTTGAGGCACCTTAAGTGAAGAGATTGACCTAATTTCTATATAGACTAGTGCGCCCTAGCCTAGCGCATCTCTTGGTACTCTCAGCAAGCTAAGACGTCAAGTTTGAGTTTTTTGTCAAAATCAAGGGTTGACCAAGTCAAAGCAATTATGACTTACTCTATGAAGTTAGAAAACAAGTTATAAGGGGATTCTAACTTCAGAGTATGGAAGACAAGGATTGACCTCATCCTTGCCAAGAATAAAGTGTTGGATATCGTGAAAGGAAAGATCGTGGAACCACAGTTCGAAAAAGGAAAAAAGAAGGAACCTCAGAACATTGCAGTTATGGAGAAGTTCAAAGATAGTGACATCAATTCCATGAGTATCATAGTGGACTCTATAAAATACCACTTGATACCCTACATCTCCCATTTTGACTCATCTAAGAAGATGTACGATGCCCTAACTAACCTCTTCTCAGTCAGAAACATTGGACAAGTAATGAGTCTGAAGAATGAGCTTTGTGACATGAAAACGAATGATGATAACAGCATAACATCATACTTTGTGAGAATATATTGGTTAAGAGATCAACAACAAGCTATTGAAGAAATCATTTTAGAGAAGGAATTGGTAAATATAGTACTCAATGGTCTTCCCAAGACATGGTATGCATTTGTCGCAAGCATGAACACAAGGAAGGAGTATCCCACATTTGAATAACTTTGGACTTGTTGTGCACAAGAAGAATCAAGGATTAGTGAAAAAGAGGAACCCCAAAAGAAATACGATGATCAAGCCTTCACGGCAAGGTTCAAGAATTTCAGGAATAAAAAGAAGTTTGGCTCAAGGAAGAAACCAAATCAAGAGAAAGATATGTCAAAAATACAATGCTTCAACTGTCGAAAATATGGTCACTACAAGAATCATTATCTCGAGTTAAAGAAAAGGAAGGAAACACACGAAGCATTAGTTGTCGAAGAAAGGGAACCCTCAAAGAAGACCAAGCAGGATAAAACAAACTTCTTCTTCTAATACAAGGTAACAATATTCTTCATAGTTCTTGTACATACCATGTTTACATAGTTTCTATACATATTTTGCATATCTATTTCTTAGAAGATAATATGTTCAAAGAGAAACAATACCTATGGAAGAATAACAAGATAAGGATTGCTATCATGATGAATACAAGTCAAGCAATACATGTGAAAAGATGAAGTAGATTAACAATCCTTGGTAACAATTCCTGTGGAAGCTATTAAAAATGCAAGATAAGCCGAAATCAGAATAAAACTTGAAGAAACATGGAAGAAGTAAAAACTGAAAGAAGTTAGCAATCAAAAGGAAAATACTTGTGACACTTTGTAGAAGGCAAAAAGGATGCATATGAGAGCGTGGACTCTCTTAGATGGAGGGAGTCGATTATATAATTCTAAAAGAAGAGCATACATTCATGCATGAATCAAGGATTAGGAGGGAGCTAATCCTAAATAATATGATCCATCAAGGATTATGAATTATCTATCCATGTTCCCATTGATGGCAGCACCATGAAAAGCAACACGTGTTCAGTTTGACTTTAGAAGAAGTTTTATTCGAAAAGAAGCCTTAAAGTATCCTTGGTTGTCCATCCCCATCCATGATCCTACGATAAAAGGAAGAATTTGTAATCTTCGGGGCATGGAATCTATAGAAAATTCCATGCACCTAAGAACTAAAGAGAAACATGAGGAATAACATGAATATTTGAAGAGAGAAAGAAAATCTATAACAACCAGTCATTATATTGAGAATCACAAGACTACCAGCTTGGTTTGAACCCACTAAAAGTAATCAAGCAGAGGAAATTAAAGTTGTGATGAAGAACAATGTATGGAAGACTTATGAATGGAAGCATTGTGAGATCCAGAACTAAAGGTTCTCCTAGATGGAAGGAGAGGACTATGATGATAACTTTTTCCAATAACCAGACATACCTCTACCTGAGACATTATAAATCCTACAATATCCATGGGTTGGAGTTTACATCAGATGAATGTAAGGATTGTTCTCCTCAACAGAGTAATTGAACAAAGAAGTGTATGTAGAGCAACCTCAAGGTTTTGAGGTATACCAGAAAGAGACTCTTGTATGCAGATGGAAGAAGACAACTTGGTGTTGAGCCTCCAATGAACAACAGAAGTGTGGTGAAAACTTTCTATAACAGAGATAATGTATCAAAATGGTTACTCAGAAGCCCAGGATGAATGATGGATTTCTAAATCCATGTCAAACTCTCATGATGACAGAAGAGGTGCCACTTGGATATGTTCTATTTTGATCCTTGCCACGATGTCATGAGCTAGCAGGAAATAAAAGTGTTGAATCCAACCATGATATGTTGTAATGATCAGAGCTATATGAAGCCTTCAGAGAAAACCAGTGTTCAAGACAGACCAAAGTACATTGAAATAAAGAATTACATTCTCCGTGATGAAGTCCAGAAAAGAGAGGTGGTTCTCCAATATATCTCCACAGATGAGAAGATAGAAGATATTTTGGTAAACCCTCTATCCAAGATCGAAAAAGCTTGCGTACTTAAGAGTACAAGTTGGATCTCATGGAGGCGACTTCCTTATTGAAAAAGGAAGAGATTACTCCCAGTTTGGGAGGGAGCACTGATGTCTTATTGATTTATGGACAGTCATTTTTCAATTTGAAAAATGGTCCAGGATGAGCAGTTCCTTTCCAGTTCAGAAAGTGGTTTGAGATTTCTAATGGACATGCATTTTCCAATTCGGAAAATGGTCCAGATCGGACGGTCATTTTCGTAATGAAAATGGTTTGATAGATTGTTGATGTGCCATAGACAACGATTCCCCTTGTGGCCAGTGTGGGGGAATGGTCTAGGACAGTCTTTCTTCTTGTAAGTCACTCTCAATAGTGTTTAAGAAGAATGGTCATCCTCATCGGGCAGTCATTCTTTCGAAGTTCACAATTGTGAGAAGTTTCGAAGAATGGTACATTTTGGAGGTTGGTGCAGGACAGTCATTCCCTAAGGCAGACTCATTCTCTCCAAGTTTCACTTTGTTTAGTACTAGAAGAATGGCCCAGTTAGGTGAATGGTCCAGGTTCAACAATCAGGAACAAGCATTGCCTAGGGAAGACTCATTCTCTCCAGGTTCCACTTTGTTTAGTGTCGGAGGAATGGCCCAGATAGGTGAATGGTCCAGGCTCAAAAATCAGGACAATTATTCTTCTATGCTTGGGAAGAATAGTCCAGTAGCTCATGGCTGATGTTTTACCTTCTCAGGGTAGATGCTCTTCCAAATCTCATAGATGTGAGTGGAATAATGGCCCAGATAACTCAGTTTATATCATGACATTGTTTTTCTATGTAGGTTGATATCAGATGATATGATTTCTATGGAGACTATATGTCTCTGGACAGTATATGTATGCTACTATGGTGGATGTGTTCCACTGGTTGTGACTATGTGTCACTGATTAAGTAGTTGTGTGCTACTTGGTGTGGTAGTGTACCACTAGATTGTAGTTGTGTACTACTATGGATAGACACAGTTGTGTTCTATTGAATGACATTGTTCTGATTGCCATGTAGACTATCAGTAGTGTTGAAAATGATTATCGAATAGATGGATGGTCAATGTATTGATGGACAAAAATTCTCCAAACGGAAAATTGTCTAGGAAATTTATTCTTCCAGGACAAATTTCTGGATTAGAAGAGTAGTCCTTGTATCCCATGACGTGGCTTCCAGCATCTGTTGGAATAGTTATTCTTCTAGGACATATGCCCGGATAAGAAGAATGGTTCTTGTATCACTCTTTGGAGTGAGTGACTTATTCATCATAATGTCTTATTACTCAGATGGAGTATGGTTTCGAGAGATGATGCAGTTGATGTTGTCAGATGACATTAATAGTGATGATGTTGTTTGTGATCTAATCATGAGATAGTTTGTACAACTATGATGATGCTACCGGTTGAATGGTATGCTTGTGTTCAAGACCATTACCTTCAATACCTCCCTAGCTAGGATGGATTGTTGATATTATGGTAGTTGCAGGAGGTATTTACCTCCACATGTAACCCTGACGAGAATAGAATATTCCGAGAAGCAAGAAGAAACCATAAAGTATTAAACTTAACCCTAGAAGACAAGTCAGCTCAAGGAAATAATTAATATTAAGTATTTAGCCTTCAGAATGAGAATTTGGCCCAGACAACTCAGGAAACAGTATAAATACAAGTAGTCAGACCTCATTTTGTACACACAGCTCAGAATTTCAGCTGGGAAGAAGTGTGCACTGCAAAAACTAGGCAAGTGCGCAAGTCTGGGGAGCAGTTGCAGTCGGCAACTGTCGCAATCTGTATTCTTGGTTGAGGCTTGGACTTTCTATTGGTTATGGTTGGAATTTCTGATCAGTCTTGGTTATATTTGCTTGATGTATTAGCCTTGGTTGGCTATTGGTTTGTTTCCGGAATCATTCTCTGTCAAGGTTAAGGTGCTCGGGGGTGGCTTCGACCTATGGTTGGGTGACAATATTGTTATATTGTCTATGGTTAAACGAGCACATCCATTACATTCTAACAAAGGATAGGTGGTTGTAGCCAGAGAACATAAGAGGTTGTAGACTCCTTCTAGTTGTATCCAGAGAATTGGGGAGTTGGATCTTCCCATAGGTTGTAGCCTCAGAATCTAGGAGGTTGGAGCCTCCTTCCAGTTGTAGCTAGAGAATTGGAAGTTGGTGTTTATTTAAATTTAATTCTTGACATATAAGAAATGCATTCTGTGATTTTCTCCCACATTGGGTTTCCACATAAATATTATTGTACTGTGCATTGTGTGGATATGTTTGTTATTGTTTATTATGCACTGATGAATGTTAATGCTCATGATACAGTAATATATTGATGTTGAACATGGTTGAATAAGTAAAAGAATATACTTTGTGGTTTAAAGGATTAATAATTGGTATAATTTCCCATTACTGATTCACCCCCCCTCTCAGTAATCCAACAATAATTTATTATACTGCCTTGTCACCCCCCCCGACCATCAATGGGTGTGGAAGGACCATTTCACCTCGTGGCCATTGTCAGCTTTATCGTTCCACTAGTCCACATCAGCCTTGCTTCTATCCTTTCATATTCATGGGAAATTTAAAATCTTCTATATTGTCAAACGTGCAAAATCTCCAGACGATATTTTGGCATTTACGACCAGGTGATGTCAAAATATGTGAACTTCTCGGGAACGTACGACGGATACGTCAGTATTTATTTCATGAAAGGGTATATGCCACCTTAATTTTTAGAGTGATTTTGATAGTTCTATACATGTTTGAGGTTTTATTCTTCGGGGGGAGTCATGCATGATCCCTACACACCCCTACATCAGTTCACCAAGTCTTAATCTATCGTGGAAACCCTTGGTGAGTCTCAACGCTTTTTCATATAGATCCATCTTCTCGGTCTTTTCCATGGAGGATCTACACTAGTCGCAACTAGACCTAGGGGAATATGACGACCTCCAAACTCATCCTTAGGCATGTGCAGCTTGTTTGTTTGCCTAATAGGAGACAGAGGAACTAAATGAATAGAATTGCTTACCAGTAGGGCATGTTGGGTTTTCAGATAGATTCCTCACACACACTTTTTCTTTTTGGCTACCCAATGTATCTCATAAGAACACAGGTATCGTAGGATGTCTACCCATGGCCTAAACCATTCTCTTAGTGAGTCTTCCACAACTGGCCATTCACAGAGATGCTCCCAATGCATTTCCCACCACTACGCGGGTATATCTATTAGCATTGTATCGAGGGCATGTACCTAATGGAGTAATGGAATATGTTGCATCCTAACAATGAAAGTATCCATCATATATGTCCCATCGAACCAGTAGGGCCCAAATTCATCTTCACACGCTGCAGTGGTAGTTCATGTGCATTGCCTAGTAAAAAATCCATACAGCTTATGTTGCCACCTCTCCATGGCATCATTTGAATTAGTTTTAGAGGACTTCACACTTCTCTAGCTCAACTCCCCATCCATCGTGGGATTGAACTTATCTTCCCAACACCTCGTTATCTGGTAGATATTTTCAATAATGGAGATCTATGCATCATCATTCATGGGATCATTGTATCTTTCACCTTCAATTGTATCTAATGATATAATCACATGCAATGTGTCTGTTTCAAATGACATCTATCTCTTCTTCAAATTCCCAATCAATACCAAGTAGGGAAGGGTAGGGATGTGAGTCATCCATGATCTCAATCAATTCAAAATATGCCTTAGTCTTCACCCATTCTATGTTCACTTCGACCTGATCGAGACGACCTATAGGATAGATTTTGTATCAATTCACCAGTTAAAGCTAAATGGGGGACCAAACCAAGTTTGGTTTACCCATCAAATCCCAACATTTCTTCGAAGAGATGTTCACATCAGATCCCATATCCAACATGACACTGTCCATCTCATAGTTTCTGATTTTATATGTCATCTTGAAAAATCTTCTTGTGCGCTTCTATTTATCGACCTGGCACACATCCCTTTCTGGTAAGGGGGCATATATTTCTATAACTCTCCCTTCTTCCCCCATGTAGGTTTCTAACATGTGCATCAACGTTTTCGCGGCATCGAGATCATTCAAGAACCTCAAACAATAGTGCAAGAATTTACTTGATATTTGGTTTCTTCTGCATGACCCATTTCATGCAATGATTCTTCTCACGTAGTGCACCTCAATTATTCATGCACATGCTCCTATATTTCCCTTTGCTCAACTTATCATAATTCTTCTTTCCTGTGGGATTCTTCCAACGACCTTTGTGTCATGCGTTGTATCTCTTCATGCGCATGGGCTTCCTCCAAAGACTTATGTGTGGTGCACTCCAATTCTTCATGTGCTCGAACCTCTTCCAATGATCTCTTTGTCATGTGTTGTACCTCCTCATGTACTCGGGCTTCCTCCAATGACCTTTGTGTCACACACTGTAGCTCTTCCCGCACTCTTTCTTCCTCTAGGGCCCTCTACGAATTGCAAAAAAAAATTCTTCTACTATGAAACAACAAATTTAGGAGGACGTTGTGCTACCTTTATGATCTTCCTCTTCATTCTCTAGCCTAATATTTCTCCATTCCCAAAGTCCATTCTCATATTCATTATGCCTCAAGTTATCACCTGGACATCCACTTATTCGTCCTTATTTTGATTATTGTGTGACTTTGTAGTTACCATGTTGCAGTGTGCCTTCTTCTCTTCCCACATTTTCAATAAGTCGAGACAATCCTATGTGACATGCTTGGTACTATAGCAGTACCCATAGAGAACACACAGTTTAGTATAAAATATCAACCCATGGCCTATTTCGCCACAATTAAAACAAGTGGGGGGTCTTCCTCCACTTCCTCCATATTAGCATCCTCTACCACATGCATATCCACCCCTGGGACTTGCTTGATATCTACGTCTCTCAATGCCTCAACAGTCACCATCCTTATGCTCTTACTGAACCCAAAGGACATCATCGGTGTGGTCATACATCAATTGAAAAGATAGGAAATTTTCATATCATGTCCCATATATTTGCATAACTTACATAAAGGAGTATGGTGAGTCTTTTGATATTTCTCCAGTGTTGGACAATTGGGTGGGATATGTCCCCATTGTTTGCAAATATTGCACCATTCTATATGAGGCCTAGTCAAAAATAGATTCAGCACACCCATCACCAGATAATTTCCCAATGTAGGACAATCATCCCTATGGTGACCTTATGATTGGAACGTAGTACACCATACGTTCTCGCACACCATGTTCTCCTTCACCATATCTTACAACTGCATGGTTAGGTTGGAAACCTAGGATTACACCTGTGCTAAACCTATTGATGATTCTCCAGATGCATCACAATCTTCACTGCCTCTACCTGAGTAGTCACCTTATGTTGGGTAAGAAGAAATCAAATATGGAGAAGCATCCCCACAATGAATCATTCTTTGTGTTGAATTTTATGGATTTAGAACATCAACCTATCCAACAAGATCTTGAACTGTTGTTCATAATCCCACACGGTCTCTCCTGGTTGTTTCTTAATATTTGTATTGCATTTAGATTATAACTTAAGCTTATGGAACTCCTTAAGCATGTCTCTCTTAATTTTTGTTAGGAACCTCATCTATCTCGCTGGCACAATGGCCTTGTACTTCATGTACCATGTCAGGGTTTTGTCCTTGAAAGTTCTTTCTAGATTTGCAATCTTTGATGCTTCATTTGTGATCCTCTTCACAGACCATATATCCTCACACATAAACTAATGTTTCTCTGCATCATCCTTACCTATCCCATGGAACACGAGTAGCCTCAAAGTTGTATCTGAATTCACCATTCTTAATCTAGGACGGTGTCCTCTCGACTATCTGATTAATGTTGAGGCTCTCGATATTGATAATCTCCCCTGCGAAGTATTATTGACTGCGTCTTCTTCTTCACTTGTATCTTCTCTCATTTCTTCTCCCACGCCTTCTTTTATTCCTATTGTTGTGTTATTTGTTGTTCTTTATTATTGGTTATGTTGGGGTCCTATAACCATAGGTAACCTGATTCTTCAGTTGCTATTCGACGTTGCCCCCATGATGAAGACATCTGGCTTGTTGAGCTTGGTTGATTCCATTTCCCCCTCCATCCATTTCACCTGATGCTCCATCACCCTGCTACATCCTTCATCCACCGTTGCACCCTTCAGTCCCTCACCCTTCATTTCTTCACCCCTTCGCCAATTTTATCCCTGCATGAATAAACAAGCTTAGGAAAAAAGAAACAATAAGATTAATAATGTTAGTAACAAAATTTAGTATAGTTAAAATAAGTTAGACTAGTTAATAATTAAGTTAATTGTTTAAGTTAGTACCTAGGTTAGTATTTTATTAATCAAAATTGTAATTAAATACTAATTGAAAACAATAAAACATTAAAATATAATAAATAAATAATAAAAACTAATCAACAAAACAATATAAAAACATATTAATTAAAAATAAATTAAAAAAAATAATAATAAAACAATAACAAAAAATATATATTAAATAAAAGTATAAAGCATACTAAACGCATTAAAATAAAACATACAATAAATAAAAATATAAAACAAAAACACATAATGTAAAACATATAATATAAAAAATATATATATTAAAACAAAACGAAATTAAAATTAAAAAACAAAAATCAAAAATAAAAACAACATTAACGCTCACACACTCCCCGTACAACTTGGACCCCCCCCCTCACGTCCCATCAACACCTTGGGGTCTGAGTTGGTGGTATTGGGAGGGACAAGTGTCGCCTATTGGTGAACTCGGACCCCCCCCTCCCAATACCACTTATGACCTCAGGGGGGTCCGAATAAACCGCTCGGCCCTCCAAAACCGCCCTCCCGAAAAACTCAAAACCGCTTGTTTTTGCGAGTTTGACCAGTCGTCTTCCGAAGTGGATTTTGAGCAATTGGAAAGGAATTTTAAAAAAACGAGAGAAGATTTTGTTCAGCATGAGCTGAAGAACAAAAACCTCTTCCATATTTTGCACAGGTGCCACCAGCTGGGAGAATCAAAGCCATCTTTCCACCTCATTTTTTCAGTTTTGCGTTTTTCCTGTTTCAGTCCTGATTTTGCAGAAGCTGTTTCGGCGAGCTGGAGACGAAATTGGACAAAATGAAAGAGGTTTTTTCTCTAGACAAACTTATCTATAATAACCTCCTTCATTTTTTACACAGGTGTCACCATTGAGGAGAAACAGATGTCTGAGTTGACCCCTTTTATGCAGCAATTCGACCCGTTTTTCATGGCGGACAGTTCAGGATTTTCAATGATTTTATTTCTATTTTTGACCGAGGTGGTTGAAATCAACCTCCTAAGCCTGGGTAGAGTTTTTTCTATATATTGTAATAGAGAATGGGGTATTTTTTTATTTTTATTTTGGGGGTGGGGTTGATCTTTATTCCCAAGTAAGCTTGTAATCTGCAAATTTTGAAGAGATCCACCAGAAATAAAAGGACTTTTTCACAGGATTCTTGCGTGTCAACATTGGTGAAGTTTTTTCTTTCTTCGTTGAATGTGTTTCTGCTCAGTTATCATTATGTTTTCTTTCTCTGATTTTTAAAAGGAGATTTAGCATAGAAGTTATCTTTGATACTCTATGTCGAGCTTTTAAAAATCTTAATGTTTTCTTCCGATATTACAATGATGAAATTTTGAAATGCTTTGTTATTGTGATTGATCATCTCCTATGTTTTTGTTGTACATCACTTTACTTTAAAAAGATCCAACATTTTCATTAACTCGCCCTGTGGAAATACCTTATAGATCTGTGTTTGATTTCAAACTTAGCACAGACCCCATAGCCCAATGGAATTCTAAAACAGCCTTTCAGCCAAACATCTCAAATCTAAAACAAATTATGCACCTCATAACTAGTCGAAGATCCATGTTCAAATGAATCTAAATCTGAAAGAGAGATCCCTCTCTGAGTCTTGGAGGGATATATCCTTGACTCCAAGCGATTTGTATGTTGCCTCTGTGACTGCCTCCATAGCCTTGGGCAAATTACAGAGTGCTAATAGAATGGAGACCATACTGGGGAACCTTCCTCAGAAAGCATATCAAGTTCCAAATCTGGTTACTGATGGTGGACAGTGATCAGGCACATGAAGGTGGAATTATTTTACCTGGCGACTCCAACCAGTTCAGATTCAAAGGCTCCACTGGATGAAGAACCTTAAGCATGACAAGATTCTCTGGAAAGGTCAGGTATACATGTTGGAATTTTATTCAAGAAATAATTGGATTTATTTTTAATTATTTCTTTCCTTTTCTTGATCCTCATCTAGACCATATCGTTGAAACCCTTATTAATCATGTCCAACTTGATGAACCTCAAAGGAGTAAGCCCGATTTTACAGCCCTTGTACATACTCCTACCACTATAAATATTTCAGACAGATACAAGCCTATCGTCTTCCCTCCCATACTCCATGATTTCCCTGCCAACTTCTTTCAATGTCTTCCCAGATTTGACGCTACACCACTGCTGAAAAACACATTCAAGGTTTTGAAAATTATCTTGACCTTTTTGAGGTGGAAAAAAGTGATGTTAGTATTAGGCTTTTTGCTTTATCTTTGCAAAGTAGAGCTAAGAGATGGTATAAAGATCTACCAACTGCAAGCCTCAGTGATCTAGATCAGTTTGTGAAAGTTTTCTTGGATTAATGGGTGATCAAGAGGAATCCTTTCCTCATTTTGGAAGAATATGATCACTTGAAGAGACAGCCAGGAGAAACAGTGCAACAATTTTAAGCCAGATTCAATCAAGTCTACAATTCCATGCCTGTTGATATAAGACCACCTCATGGTTTAGCTCTCTTACGCTACCCAGATGCCTTTGATCCAGAGATGGCATTTCAATTGAGAGAAAGGGACACTACAACACTCAAGGAGATGTAGGAAAATGCAATTAGTGTGGAAGCCAATTTGTTGATCAAAAGGTCGAAGTTGGAGGCAGAAGACAGAAAGAAAATAACAAAGGAGCAGTTGAAATCCTCAGAGGTGAAGCTAGGCATTCTAGCAAGTAGCATAGAAGAAATGTTGCACATGATTAGCATAAGAGAAAAACTTGATGTACAAAGGCATCATGTCCCATTGATCACAGAGAAAGAAAGGGTCATTGTTCCCAAACACTTTGTAGCTCACCCTTGGTATCATGGATCAGAAAATGATTCTTTCATGTATTCAATTCACAACGTAGTCAAAGATGAAGCTCCATGTCAACTTGCAGAGGAACAACCAGTTGATATGATGTGAATGTTTGATGACATTTCTTACCTGGATAATCTACCCAGGTATGATCAGTATGTTGATGATTATGTGGCTAAAATAGATGTTGATTGTTCAAATCAATCAACAGCATGTCGTTGGCAGGAAGAAGATTAGTTACATCTCAGATATGAAAATCAACCTTTGCACAACAATCATGACAGCGATGAGGAAAATGCAGCAAATATTAGAGTAAGTGAAAGGTCTATGCCTTTATGTTTCTCTTCATTTCAAATTTTGAGAGAAACGTATACACAAATTGTGGATAGTAAAGATGAAGAATGTTCTGATCACTCAATTGAAGATGTCATTGAGGATATGGAAGTTGTTCTAGACTCAGAATTGCAGCCCTTGAGATACATTGATTTTCAATTTCCAGATGAAATCTTAGAGCCCGAGACAGAGCATGAGCTAACCCAAATTAGATCTGTACCATTAAGCTTTAATTCATTTCAATTTTTGAAGAAAATTTTTAATCATGTCATGGATGATAAACACACAGAAGGTCGGGAACTTTCATTGGAACCAATGTAGCAAACATCTCAGTTGCTACAAGATCCAGTAGCTGATTTCTTGGACGACTTGTGTTGTCAAAGTCATGGTTCATTGGCCAGCTATGAACTTAAAATAGGTTATGATATAGACATGATTAGGTAGTCTCTTTCATGGTTTGATTCAGCAGGAGTCTCATTTCAAAGTTCAACAACAAATTTGCGTTCATATCAGAAATTGCATGAGGATGCAAATAGCATAGATACAGTGCCAGATCATGTTGCAAACTTGGCTAAATTTAAAAATCCAGGAATAGGTCAGTTCTACCTTGATCCTATAGTTACCTATATGGAGAAATTTTTAACGACGGAGCCCCAATATATGTTTGGCATTACTTTTGTTCTTTAGAGTTGCCGAGGTCTCGGTTGTAAAGATCATACTGGAAATCAATCATTAACGCCTTTGCAGGCTCTAGTTCTGATGCTTATTGAAAACAGTGAAAAAACAAAGTTATTAGATCGATTGTTGGATTGGACTCATTGGCATGTTTCCATTACCTAAGTGAACAATGATTGCAGTAGATTAGGATAGGAGAGTGTGAATAAGCTCAGCATTCCGAGCATCTCTTTTTCAGCAATGTTCATTTTTTATTTGGTTTCAGTTGAAAGATCAAAACAAGGACATGTTGCAGAATCAGATTTTGGGATCAACCCAATAAATAAAACATCGGTCTGCATGTTCAGGGTTCAGTGGTTCTTGACACCTCCTGAAAGAGCTGCCATCCCCAAGTGGAGCCTATTTTGGGGTCTTATAACCATAGGTAACCCGATTCTTCAGCTG
>SNQJ01S0000272.1:79197-127337 GCA_010110895.2 Picea sitchensis | reverse complement strand
CCTATGGGAACCAGCTTACTAGGGCTTCCTGTCATTCCCCCCAGGTGTGGTCAAGTGGAAATGCATAAGGTCCAAGCACATGTTAGAAGCAAAAAGGATTAAATGCACATATTCAAATGTTTTGGGAATCATAGTGACATATACCATGATACCCGGACTCATTACCTCATGGAGAAAGACCCATTTCTATTGAAGGACAAGGCCGATGGGATTGATGTTATTGTTTCTATCAAGGTGGAGGCATTGAAGAAGAAAAGGATAGGCCCTCCAGGGCCAAGCTCAAGTCGATATGGCTCTCAGTACTCCATGTCTAGGACCTGTGGGCCTTGAGACATAATCTCCTTATTTATCCCTAGGATAGGGGATAACAAGGACAATCACTCTCGCACGCCCAAGAAACCCTCCATGGCGGAAGAAAAGAAAAATGGTGCAGCAGAAGATTCTATTAACCTGTTTTATTGAGCAAGCTCTCGTGCGACAGAGGGAAGAAATGATGGAGAATTTTTCCCACATCCTTCAACGCCTTCCTATAGCAACAGATGCATCTTCATCAAACAGACACTTGGAGGAACTTCTCCCTTCAAGGTACAAGTTAACTTTGATATTCCCATATTTGAAGGTCAAATAAATGTGGATTCCCTTGAAAAATGTTTAAATCTGTTAGAAGGTTATTTCTCTGTTCATTATTTTTCCGACAGGGAAAAGATCACCTTCACACTCCTCAAGGCTCTCCCCCATGTCAAACATTGGTGGGAAACTTACTGGGAGCAAAATTCCACAGAGGAATATAGAATATATGGGGCCGAGCCCACTTGGGATTTTTTTTCGGATGAGATCTTTGTGTCAACCAACAGTTTCTCTTGTCCTATGGCATCCAACCCTTCAAGGATGAGGTAGTATGTGATGTTGCCCCTCTTGATGTCTGTGATGTTGTTTTGGGCCAACCATATATATGGAAACATCATGTTATTTATGAGTCTCGACCTCGTAGTGTCATTATTACTCTAGGGGGTCAGCTCTAAAGGATACCAGAGGTAGTTCTGACTATTGTTCCACCAAAACAGTGTCGCAAGGTAATCTCTCATACTACAAAATTCATCGTCTTCACAATTTGTTCAAAGGATGTACAAAAGACCACTGCAACCACTGCAGCCTCAACACCTTCTATCCAACAAAAGCATATTGCATAAGAGAAAGAAGATATTGTTTTTTCACCTACGATGTTGGCTACACAATGCCCCGTAAAGCCCAGAGACAACAAGTTGGTGGAATATATTCAACCCCACCAGCAACAGGTTCGTGACAGCCTTCCATAGACCAAGCAGCGCAACTTCTCCAACAAGACACACAGCTCACCAAGATTTAGATTCAGAAAATTATTTCCCCTCTTCCCTGGTCACTCGACGTAATGGATACCATTGTTTCCTAAGGGGGGAGGACTGATCCAAGTGGATATTGGTGGCCACCCACCTGTTCCAAATTCCAACTGGCTCATCTTGATAGTTTTCAGTTCAACACGTTTCTTTGTAATGGGGACACTTCTTTATAATTATGTGTTATGCACTTCTGAGGCTATATTGAAGCCCTACACAGCATCCATATGGATATTGGTGGCCACCCATCTAGTCCAACTGGCCTATTTTCGCAATTTTCATCTCAGTACATCTTTATGTACTTATGGGATCGTTTTGAGGCCCTAAACAATATTTTTGGGGCTTGACATAGTCAAATATTTGAATAAGTTGAAGTTTGACACCATAATGTGTATTTCTCGAAAATACCTTTCCAACGGGCTATCACACGCCTAAAATGGAGATCGTATGCAAAATTTACGACCCTGTGAAGTTGATGTACTAACTTACCCCAATGAGACCCACATGACTTTTCGCGCTTCATCTCCTAGGGTTAGGTTTTTAGATGTCTAGGGTTTTGGAATTCATGTTTATTGTGAAAATGCCTTTAGAGCCTCATTTTACTCATCTTCTGGTGAATGAGTGTAGCCGCCACATCTCTTCTCATAGATAAAGTTACCACCATTCTAGCGAGTCTTGCACTCTGTATTTTTACAGTTTTTGTACATTTCTTTCATTAATAGAAATCATGTATTGTTGTATTTCTTTGTTTCTGGCAATATTTATGTGTATTTAATTGTAATATATATGCTTTCATTTCATTCTTAAAATAATTTGTATCAATGAGTGACATTGGAGTTCATGTCAAGTGCGTATTTCCTCGTTTTGTGTGCAAGAGGTGTTCATAGTGTTGGCTTGCCTTGTTTTGTGTGCTATTGAGTTCTTTGAGGGAAGTATAGGGTATTTATACTTATTTTTCTCAAAATTTTGAGAGGAATCTGATGGTGATGTCTATTTTGTGTAAAAATGTTATGTATGAAAAGTCTTAGTCCAATTTGTCATGTATGAGACACATAGTCTCGTTATGCATGCAAAAAGGGGTCTTTAAGCACCAGTTCATAACATAGTTGAGTTTATACTCATTTTTCTCATAATTTCAAGAGGAATTTAGTAATGACCTCTGTTTCTGGGATTGATAAGTAGAATTAAAATATGTCTTCAAAAAAATTGGTATTTGTAAGTCCATTCATTGTAATTTTGGCATTTGAGCATTAAAGAGCGGTCTTACTGGTTGAAAAGGGAACCAGAGACGTAGCCCAAGTTGGATGAACTCCGTTAACAAATTGTTTGTGTGGAATTTGAATTGTTGTTGATTTTACTTTACTTCATTTCAACATTTTATTTTCACAAGTTATTCATCATTGTTATTGAAATTTATGGATAAGTAAGACATTCACATGTTATTTGCAAATAGTCAAGTGAACTGATTTGCAATCAAAGTATCTTCATATTCTTGTTGTGTTACATGTAAAGGAGATGATTTGGAATCAGTCGAGTGAACTGCAGAGTCTTCTCCTGTACCATCATTATCTTCCTCCTCATCTACTGCATTATTCTGAAAAGGAGGTAACACCTTTTGGTCATCTTGATTTTTTCTTTCTCTTGGTAAAATCTGGGGTACATTGTTTGGTCTCCTGAATTGATTTGGATTTATATAACCACCCTCCTGTGCAAGTCTATTGGGCTATTTTTGTTCCATCTTCAATCTTGCCATCTCAGAAGTCAAAGTTTTCAACATCTTTGTCATTTCATCCATTTTAATATCAGATGTTGAATTAGAAGATGAAGGCAACTCTTCTTTTTGCTTTTTTCTATCTCTATCTGTTACACATAAAAAACATTCACTTTGATAAGTGTCGCAAGTGTCGTCATTACAAAGGTCGCAAGTGTCGCATTTTTCTCACAAGTGTCAGGGAAGCATGCTGCCATAATTCCTATGTCGTGCCTATAAATGACATCAGGAGGACACTTGTCACATGTCAAACACTTGATTTGGAAGAGGAGGAAAGGTTAACTGGGCTTATAAACCTTTTTCCATCTGAAAGCACCCCAAAAATTGAGTTTTTGGAGGGGAGCGCTCCCCTATACCTCTTCTGGGAGTGTTGGCGCTCCCTCTTACACTGTCTGGGAGCATTATAAAGCTTCTTTGGCCCTTTTGAGGGAGCACTGGTGTCTTTAGGAGTGTTGGCACCCCCCTTAAGCCTATTGGGGAGCGCTACAGCGCTCTGATGGCCCTTTTGAGGGAGCGCTGCCTATTTTAGGCAGTAGTTAAGTTGTTGAGATGAATGGGGGAAGGATCCTTTCATTCTTGTAAGGCAGTTGGATTCGAATCCTTAGTCCAGTCATGGTCTTCGAGCAGATCCTCAACTGAAGGAGGAAAATCCTCAACTTCCCCAAGGATATCTCAAGTGGTTAAAGCCTCTCCAAGGCTATATAAGCAAGCTTTCTCATGGTGAAAGAGGACTGAAAAAAGGAGAATCACACCAAACTTATGATCTTATAAGTGGTGCTGGAACAGAGATGATTTGGAAGCAAGAGACCTATGATCTCATAGGGAGAAATCAGTGAAGCTATCATCATTCGGATCATGGATATTTTGAGCAAGGGGTAGACAACGAGGACTTGACGAAACAGTTGCAATCCATCTACAGTTGTAAGCAATGTTTTTTCCTCATTAATATAATTTGCTTGGCCTGTTTCTTTCTAATTCATGTTCAATCCCACATGAATTTGTCTCTTTAGTAGATAGAGCTATTTTGGACTAATCTTGATAGAGTAGGAAGTGGTCGTACTTTGTTTGTCAACAGGGCTTATTGAGGAGCAAAAGATTGGAGCTCAACTCGGAGCGTGCAGGGACAAACACCGGTAAAAGGTACTTCTTTTCTTCTTCCTCCTCACACGCTAGTCCACCTAAATCTAAAAGGAAGTCAATGACCATGATAAGAACTTCCTATCTTAGAGTTAAGAGCCTATCTCTTTGAGGAGATCTATCTGTCCGCAGGGAGATTTTCCTTCAACATTATCACTTCTAGATTTCAATTTGTTTGTCGCTAATATGTTTGATTCCACCTCAATAGTTGCATCTTGCATTAGGCTGAGGGTAGTGGCTCTTCTTTCCCTAAGCAATAAGGAAAATTCAACATCGAATGCATTGGCAAAAGTGATTTTAGTTGATGCCTCTGAAGGTTTTATCTCATCTGGAATTTTACCGTACATTAGGTTAAACCTTTTGGTAAAATCAAGAATTGATTCTCCTTGTTTCCTCCTTAAAGCACCAAATTCAGTAAGGTAATACTGAAAATATTTTTTATCTACCCATCGATTGAGAAAATCCTCATCTAAAGCTATAATATCAACTATTGAGTTAGCAGGCAAACTCCTGAACCACTTTCTTGCTTCCCCATCTAAACTTTGTACGAATAATCTCATCCATACATCAGCATGCTCTACATTAAAATTGTCTGCAAAACTATAAAACGAACTCAAATGCTTTTCAGCAGTAACTGATCCTTTTCCATTAAATCTGGGCAAATATCTCATATAATCATTTGGTGGAAAAGCATACATGACTTGAGGAAGTACCAGGGGAGCATACCTAGTTGCAACTATTTGGTCCATTCTATTTGCAGCCATATTCGCTGTGTTTAGAGCTTGGGGGATAAGCAAGATTGGTGATGTTGTGGGTGAAACAATCCTTTGTGTTTTACAACTTATATGTATGTTACCTGAACCTTGTCTTTCAATAGATGGAGATTTCTCTTCTGGACATTGATCAGCTAATGGACTGAGAAACAGAGGATTATCAAAATAACAATAATGTGTTCCAAAATCTTCAAATGAGAAAGATTCACAAGATGATGAAGAAGTCTCTATTTTACTCTTAGCATTTGTGTTGGGAACTCTCAAATATCCAGTTTCAGACAACAAGTATGGATATTCATGTTTAATAAGTTCAATAAGCAACTTCCTTTGTTCTGAACTTAATTCTGAAAAATTTGTTGGGAATGAAACTGTATCAGACTCAACAATAGGCTTAATTTCACTTTCGGGTTTCAAATCTTCATTTGCTTGGGTTTTAATGATCTCAGAAGATTCTGCCTGAGAACTTTCCGGAGATAATTTCCCTTTTGAATGTGAAGACTGACTAGGAAGAATTTTAGGTTTTCTTAGTATTTTTTCAGGGTCTGGCACTGCTGCTACAGGCTCGAGATCTGGATTTTTCCTTCTTACTGGTCTCTTATTTGATGGTGGAGGATTTTTTGGAATTTTAGGTCCTTTCCCTTATTTCTTAGGAGCCAGAATTACTACACAGGAGTCGCCAAGTGAATAATCACAGTCTTTAGAAAATGTCCAAAATCTTGTTCACCATCAAGATCCGAATCTAAACTTGTCGTTTCCCGAGGGAAGCTATCTTCGTTTCTTCGCTCCCCGGCAACAGCGCCAAAAATGTTAGTCCCTAAAGTTGCACTCGACTGGTAAGGGAAATCTAGGGCATCATTGATTTTATTGCAAAGTATTTTGAGGATTTTATGATTTGGTTTTGGTATAATGGTTGAAAACTAGGTCAAGCTTACAGCATGGCATGAAAATCAAGATTAAAACATTGCATATCCCATTGGCTGAATAATAGGTAGATACATAGATGGAGTAAACTAATTCAAGAAAAAGGAAAGTGAAATCTTCAATTTGTCAATTTCACAAAGTTTTGTTTCAATATATTATAAAGAAATAGGGGTATCAGCTTGAAATCATTACTTGAAAATTATCTCTACAGCAAAATCTTCACTGTATAAATTAACATTCAAGAACCAAAATCATTGCAATTTGAATAATATATTCAAGCATGAAAAATGAAATAACAGAGTAGAAAAGAGAAGGTCTAACCATCCATATGCCCTTGCTATTAACTGTCAATTGAACATACATGCCTTTACAATAATCTCCACAAAAAGTCTCTATAGATCTCCAAATTTTTGACCTCCATATGGTCTGTCTTCTATCTATTTAAACTAGCTATAAAACTTCCAGATCCTATTAACTAGGACAGCTTTAAATGACTAGAATAAAAAAGTATCCAGATCCTAAATTATTTAACTCAAAATGAGCTTCTACGTCCAAAATAGTCCACAGCTCAACAGCTTGATATAACAAACATTGCCAGCAACACATTTGACTCTACAAAATAGGGATCTTGTTTGACTCTGTAAAGCAGATCGAAGTCTTAGCATCTCCTTGATCAAAAAGAGTAATTATTTGCCATATCTCCTGGAGCACCTTTAAACAAAATTGTAACCAATCTTCATGTTACCTTTAAGATAAAATCACAGCAGTGGATTTGGAGTTTTTCTGCTTGAGCTTCATGGTTAACACAACATTGTGCCAGTAAAGTCTGAAATTGATTTCCCCGAGTTCCTTAAGAAATGCCCTTTTCTCCTTCTTCTTCTTTTTAAGACTTTGAATTCTTTCCTGCTGGCGAGCATTCCACTGTTCTATCTGCATCTTTTCCTTCTTTAATTGCTTTATGGTTTTCTGAAATTCTTTAATCTTTTCCTTATCAATTCTTATTTCGACCCTGAATCCTGAACAATCTTCAGAGGGTGCAGTTTCATTCAGATTTAAAGTAACACTAGGTTCTTTGGCTTTAACCTAGTATTTTGAGATCAATTCTGAGCTATGTTCTTCTCCAGAACTTGATGAATTCATAGCTCTAGGTACATCTGGTAAGTAATCTGAATCTTCCAAGTAATCTTGTTTTTCTTCAGGGAATTCACGGATGCCTTTAGCCATCTCTTTAGCCTTAGCTAATCTAGTTGAAGCTCTCGTTACAGGGCCTGTAGGTGGTGTAATTTTTCCCTTTCCTTTGCTAACAGATTTCTTGGGAAATGAAGTCTTTTTTGCTATTTTCCTGGTGCTTGTTTCAACATCCTCAGAATCATCTTCTATGATTATTGTGTTTTCTTCTTTAATTGTCAGATTGAACATTTCTTTTGAGTTCATCCTATACTTATTAGTATCACTGGTTGAATTTCTTCGAGGTTTTTGTGATACACACGCACCTTTTTTCCTTTTTCCTTTGACTGCAACATTCCTTTTGTTGGTCGATGGCATTTCAGACTTGACTGTAGTTTGAGCAATGAGATCATTATCTGACTCTGTCTCTTCTTTGACATCTTCCTCATGAAGCATTTCAATTTCAGGCTCCCATCTAGGTCTCTTACTCCTGCTCCTCTTAGTTACCCTAATATCAGAAGATTCGTCTTTCACAGGGTTTTCATCAGAAATATCTCGACTTTGTTTAACAGTTTTCCTCCCACTGCTCTTTTTCAGCTTATTGGATTGAGTGATAGGTTTTAAGGATTCTGTGAGCCAATTCCAGGGCTTTTGTAATTCATTCAGGGAAGACATGACTAGGGTTTTAATCAGGACTTGATGGAACAAACTGCCTTTGGGATTAGTGGAAATCGACTGTACTTTCTTGGACATTTTTGTCAAACTTTTAAGCAGGAAATAAGGAAGGTTTAAAGGGTAGTCACCGTTTAGATGCATCAGTATTCTGATATGGTAGATGTAGACCAAAGAAAACCTCCCTTCGCAGGTGATGTATATGTGAATCACCACCAGAGCAGTGTGCCATTCGGGTCGAACCCAGCTGCGAGGTATTTCCCTTCTCCAATCTGGATTCTTCTTGTCTGGAAGTAGGAATTGATTTACAAATTCGGTAACCACGTGCTCCTTCTTCCACCATCTTTCCCCTCCAACCACGAGCCTGCAAGCCTTGGCTATAGTTTGCTCTATCACCAGCATCAACATTTTACCGATTTCAACCTTGTGACCATCGAAGTTCAAAGCAAATTCCATTGAAACCTACTCGTCATAACCTTGAAATGTAGTGAGGAACTCAAACCACCTGGAATCTCTGAATCTTTGGGCCATCTGAGGGTAGGATTCAAGAAGTTCAGCACCTTCTGGTTCGATTCTGGCAACTGGTCTGCTCCTCTTTGGCACCATTAAACTTAATTCTGCAACTGTCACCCTCGGGTTCCAAATTCTCTTCCTGCAATTGTTGATATATACATGTTGCTTTGAATGGATACCCGTATTTCTCCCTGCAAGGCTGAACTAAACCAACTCTAACCGGTCACATAATAATCATTAAACAACAGGTGATTTTGAAATGAAACCTGCGCGCGTGCATAGCAACTATGTTATGAACTTGTTGGATTTAGAAATGATTACCAAACTCTCGTGGGAACACATGAACTCTTAACTCATGATCTTGTTATCATAACTAAATCGGGATAGCAGGCGCACGTTATGGCATGATTATTTGGCGCTAAGGGAATAGGCTTATTCCTGTAGCGCATTTGACAACTTGAAATTTGAAAATTCCAACGGCATAAAAGGAGACACTTCTATTTTAAACAATTTTTTTCATAATCAAAACTCAAATAAATCATCAAAGATTATAATGCAAACCATGAAACATCCAAAATCTAAAAAATGAAAACAACTGAAAGCAGGAAATGAGGGATGGGTAAGGAGGGTTTAGGACAAGGGTTTCTCACTTAAACCAAGAAAAAATTAGAGACTAACATTGGTTCCTTCTAGGGATGGAGTTTTGATACTAAAATCCAAGAACTACAGACCATTGCCTTTCCTTTACCTCCGATTCATTTATTCCCTTCTGATTGTCTGTCTTTTATTCTCTGCATAACTGTAAAAACAAGTCCATTGGGTATATGGAGTCTTTATTGAAAGAAAACCTACTGTACTAACTCTAACCTGTTGTACCTTTATATGAAATAATGCTTCAAGAACCTCCCATTCACTGGGGCCCCAAAAATTTCAGTGTTATCTAAATTATGTAGGAGAAAAGTGTTATTGTTCATTACCTTGGTTATCCTGAAAGGACCATACCACAGATTATCAAACTTTCTGTGTTTTGCTTTATCTTCTTTCCTGGCATCCCATCTCAATACCAAATCTCCTTCATTGAAAACATATTTCTTGGTTCCTTTATCAAATGTAGCCTTGATTTTATTCTGATGAGCAGCAGCTTTCTGGTTAACCTATTCTCTGGCCTGTTGAACTTCAATGAGCTGACAAATCCTTCTGTGTACATCATTGGGTTCTTCCTGTTCTTCTTGCAGAAAATTCAAAACTGGCAGGCCCAATTGAGTTGGAAGGATAGCTTCTGTTCCATATACCATCTAGAAGGGAGATGTCCCAATAGCTTTCTTGTTTCTGATGCGATCAGCCCATAAAGCAAATTTCAACTTAGAATCCCATGCTTTTTTATTTTCTGCCAGCAACTTTTTGATAATCCTTACCAGTGTCTTATTGGAAGATTTAGCCAATCCATTCCCCTGGGGGTAATAGGGAGTAGAATGAACCAATTTGATATTGTATTTATTGCAGAATTCAAGCATGGAATTCGACTTAAAAGACTGTGCATTATCAGTGACCAACTTTTTAGGACAGCCAAACCTGGAAAAAATATATCCCTCTAGAAATTCCATGATTACCTTATCTGTAGTATTTCGAGTCGGAATTGCTTTTATCCACTTTGTAAAGTAATCAGTGGCTGTAAGAATCCACCTATGTTGCCCTAATGAAGTGGGATTAATTTCTCCAATGAAATTTAATCCCCATTGTTGGAACGGTCCATGGGCAATGATTAGTTTCAGAGGCATAGATATAAGTTTCTGCTTCCCGACAAATTTCTGACAGGGTTCACATGCCCTGACCTGAGTAAAAATATCTGAGAATAGAACTGGCCAGTAATAACCTGCTCTTAGAATTTTGAAGGCAGTTGCCTTCCAATGATGATGACCTCAGCAAACACCATGATGCAGATCTTGAAAGATTTGTTTAGCCTCCTTTTCGTCCACACATCTTAATAGAAAACCATTGGGATCTTTCCAAAATAGGGTCTGATCAATAATACAATATTTTATAGCTCTCAACTTTAATGATCTGTATTTTGATTTATCCAATTCTGGGGGAGATTGAAAATTCAGCAAGAAAAATACGATGTCCTTATACCATTCTGAAGAAACATACTTGTTGTTTATTTGTAAATCATTTTCTTCAATTTGAACAGAAGAGTCCTGTGTCAGATGGTATAATCCAATTGCTTTGTAATTGGATTCCGTCATTAATTTGGCGAGGCCTTGTCCCTTTATCAGCTGGGTAGGCTTTATGGTGAGATTGTATTCCAAGATTTGGTTATCCATTTCCCCCTCTTACCTTCACAATTGGGCTGAACCAATATTTCTTTGATTGCACTACTTGGGACATAAGCAGTAATTTTTTATTGAAGAATATACACTCTGAAAGATTTTAAAGCCTTTACTAAGGCATAAGCCTGTTTTTCTATTAGATCATACTTCAATTTAGAATCCCTGAGGGTTTTGATAAAGAAGGAGATAGGTTGCTCGTGACCTTGTTCATTTCTTTGCAGAAGAACAACAGCTATGGTATTTTCTGATGCAAATGAAAAAATCATGAACTCTTTAGAAAAAACTGGGCTAATTAGAACAGGTCCCTGAACAATAGCATGTTTGATCTTTTCGAAGGATTCTCTTGCCTCCAGTATCCACTTAATTTCTGCATCCTTTTTCAGCATGTCAGTGATGTATTTGAAAATCTCTGCAAAGTTAGGTATAAATCTCCTTAAAAAAATAATCTTACCAATGAAGGACTGAATGGACTTTTTATTTCTCGGAATGTCGATTAGCTGAATAGCCTTTACTCTTTCTGGATCTATTTTAATTCCTTTAGGCGAAACAATATGTCCAAGAAGCTTACCTTCCTCCATGGCAAAATGTGATTTTTGGGGATTAAGTGATATGTCGTACTTCCTGCATTTCTCAAAGGTCTGCTTCAAATGTTGTAAATGATCTTCATCTGATGCTGAAAATACAGTGATGTCATCAAGGTAAATTACCACAAACCTGTCTTTCTTGCCAATGAAAGATATATCCATAGCTCTTTGAAATGTATCCCCAGCATTCATCAACCCAAAAGGCATCTTTTCATACATAAAGGTGCCCTAAGGAGTGGTAAAAGTTGTTTTCTTTTTGTCTTCTTCCATTACTGATATTTGATTGTACCCTGAATATCCATCTAGCATAGAAATTCTTTTTGCGCCAACAACCTTTTGTAAGATATAATCCATTTTTGGTAATGGATAATTATCTTTCAAAGAACACCTGTTCAGATTCTGGAAGTTTACACAAAGCCTTATCTCTCCGTTCTTTTTCCTGACGGGCACAAGGTTTGCTACCCATTCTGAGTATCTTAGTGGCACTATGATTTTTCCTTCTAGCGGCCTCTTCAATTCCTTTTCTATTATTGGTAACAGCAAAGGATTGAATTGTCTGAATTTCTGTTTTACAGGTTTTGATCCAGGTTTCAGAGGGATTTTATGCTAAATAATTTTTGTATCAAACACTTTTATATCTTCATAAGACCAAGCGAATATATCTGAATATTGTTTCATTAATTCATTATATGCTTCCTTCTTCTTTTTTGATAGTTTCCTGGATACTTTTACCAACCTGGGATTTGCATCTGCACTAATGTCACAGTCTTCCACCTATGTTTCTTTTGTTTGGATAACAGCCTTCTTGGAGACATCATTGTGATCGAACAACCTTTCTAATGGAACCAAACCCTTAGGCAGATGGTTTGTCTTCAATTCGATGATCTTGTGACCAGCAATAGTATCTTGAAGAATTTTTGCAGTGTGTATTTATGCTTCTGTATCTTCATCATCTTGATCAATTAAAATATTAGAAAACTCTTCAATGGTTTTCATAAACCTCTGAATTTCTTCATCATCTTTAAAAACCTGCCAGTGTTTTATATTATCTAGAATTGAAGGTCTATGTCTAACTTCAATTTGAAACTTCAGATTAGGAAACATCCGAGTTTTAAAATTGCTTGCTGCAAATGCCAAAGAATCAGCCTGTTGATTTAAATCCATGTGAACAAAAGTAATATTGAATGCCAAGAAGAAGTTATCTATATAATCCCACACCTCATTTCTATATTGTTTCAATCTTTGTTGCTTGGTTTGATATATGTTTCTAACCTGGTGAACAATAAGTTCAGAGTCTCCAAAAACAGACAACTTATTTATTCCCATGTCTCTTGCAGCTTTCAATCCTAACAACAAAGCTTCATACTCACTGATATTATTAGTGGTGTCAAATTCAAATTCATATGGCATTGGAATAGCCTCCTTGGTAGGGGAAATGAAGACAATACCAGCTCCGAAACCTTCTTTAGAACTAGCCCCATCAAAATACATTTTCCAAACAAAATGGTCTTCACTATCTTTTACTATAGTTATTGATTTTCTGACTGATACCTCTGCCATTTCCTCATCCATATGAAAAATAGAAGAGCCCAGATCATCTTCTACAGCATATATAGGGTGATTAGTGGGATTATCATGATCACTTACCAAATAAGCCAGTCTGATTTCTCTGTATAATCTCCGTTGTTCGCCACCAAAAACAGGTATGGTTGCATAGCTTAGGTCCATCTGCAGAGTGCCACCTACCTTTTTAGCCCAAGATCTTGAAAGAAGCATCCCAAATTTTGGTGGTATGTCAGCCACGATAACATCTAACACCACACTCTTCATAGGTAATTGGGAAAGAGTTACAACCACATCTTTCATAAGCCCAAGACATTTGGCTTTCTTGGAATCAAAATAATATAGATCATGATATGGTCTAGTAATGTCTAACCCTAATTCTTCCATCACCACCTTAGGCATGACATTATGCGAAGCACCAAAATCCATTAAGAAATTATGCAGTATCTTGTCATGGATATTTAGTGAAATGTAAAAAGGTGGAGAGGCATCAATTTTGTATTCAATGTGAGGTCCAATAGTAATGGCAGGGTTTTCATCTTCAAGGTTGACTGTATCTGAGAAAGTGACATGAGCTGGAGCTTCTAGAGCCTTAAGGACAGTTTTTCTAAATGGTTCTATTTTCAGAAGTTCTAATAATGGTACTGGAATCTTAATTTTGTTGATTTCATGCTCGAGATTGAAAGCAAAGACATTTTTATCTGGTTCCCTTATATCAGCAGTGTTATCTTTGATAGGTTGCTTCAATGAATGATCCGATTGAACATTAGGAACACCTTTGATTACCCATGTCTTACCTAAAGTACTGGCTTTCTTTGTAGAAATAGGTATATCTACTTTAGGTGCCTGGGAACCAGATCTGAGATTGTATCTTTTCCTTGTAGGTTCATGCTAGACAATTTCCTCTCCATCCCCTTCCTCAAACTGATTTGCAATCAAAGTATCTTCATATTCTTGTTGTGTTACATGTAAAGGAGATGATTCAGAATCAGTCAAGTGAACTGCAAAGTCTTCTACTATACCATCATTATCTTCCTCCTCATCTACTGCATTATTTTGAAAAGGAGGTAACACCTTTTGGTCATCTTGATTTTTTCTTTCTCTTGGTAAAATCGTGGGTACATTGTTTGGTCTCCTGAATTGATTTGGATTTCTATAACCGCCCTCCTGTGCAGGTCTATTGGGCTATTTTTGTTCCATCTTCAATCTTGCCATCTCAGAAGTCAAAGTTTTCAACATCTTTGTCATTTCATCAATTTTAATATCAGATGTTGAATTAGAAGATGAAGGCAGCTCTTCTTTTTGCTTTTTTCTATCTCTATCACTTCTGGATTTCAATTTGTCTGCTGCTAATATGTTTGATTCCACCTTAATAGATGCATATTGCATTAGGCTGAGGGTAGTGGCTCTTCTTTCCCTAAGCAATAAGGAAAATTCAGCATCGAATGCATTGGCAAAAGTGATTTTAGCTGATGCCTCTAAAGGTTTTATCTCATCTGGAATTTTACCATACATCAGGTTTAACCTTTTAGTAAAATCAGGAATTGATTCTCCTTGTTTCCTCCTTAAAGCACCAAATTCAGTAAGGTAATACTGAAAATATTTTTTATCTGCCCATCGATTGAGAAAAGCCTCATCTAAAGCTATAATATCAGCTATTGAGTTAGCAGGCAAACTCCTAAACCACTTTCTCGCTTCCCCATCTAAACTTTGTACGAATAATCTCATCCATACATCGGCATGCTCTACATTAAAATTGTCTGCAAAACTATAAAACGAACTCAAATGCTCTTCAGCAGTAACTGATCCTAGGGAGAGATCTCACTTCATAGTTGATAACTATCACCAGGGAACCTCTTTGCATCAGTATTTGAGGGTATTCATCAGGCCATTCATTTCTTCTACCAGTGGGGCGCATTTCCAATTGAGGAGGGCGCATTTTCCCTTAGATATTTTGTGTTCTGGAGGGAAATACTTTTCCCAATAGACTGGAGCTTTGGCATTGGGATTTCTTGCAGAGGATTGGCAACCATATTCTTGGAGGCCGAATTATTGGTCTATTTTCAGCTAGGAGGGCGCATATGTTCTTAGAGGTATTGTCGTTTGGGGGTCTTCCGGTTGAGATACTACTCAAATATTGCTCATACCTTCTTGCCATAACCCGATCTATCTTCCCACAGAGTATTGTTGAGGTTTGAGGCCATCAGAGAGGGGGTCGTACTTTCCTTGGACCATTCCAGCCAGAAAGTGTGCATTGTGAGAGGGAGGACATCACATTAAGTAGAGGGTATCAATTGGGTTCCATTGTTACTTGGTGCTCATCTTGGGAAGGCTTTTTGAAGCCTAGATCTTCATCTCTATCTTGTATTGTGGAGGCATCATCAACCACCCACTCTATTTTATTATATGCATTATAGATCTACTCCATTTTGTATAAGGTCAGCTATCTATGATGAATAAAAATCAGATCTGAGGTATTTGTGTCTATTTGTTATGCTATTTGTCTTGCATCTTGTTGATTATATGTCATTGCAATATCTACATCAATTAATTGTTGCAAACACACATTCCAACCACAATATTAAACCCTAGCGCAACTCAAGAAGACAATTCTACTAAGTGTTTGATGAAATACTACAACCAAAAAACACATTAAATCTTATTGTTTCGATCAGATCTGGTTGGGAATTTTACAGTGGTATCAGAGTTGGTTTTCCTACCAACCTATGGGGAAAATCAGTGAGGAGTTATGTCAGATTATGTCCACTAAAATTCAGCAGTGATAACTTGCACTTATACCTCCAGATGCACTAATAGGGAGGAAATTTCATATCAGATATGGAGGACAACATGAGGTATATTCGTAATATGCTTGCATAGGGGCGACAACAATTGTGGCAGGCTATGGAAAGCCTTCAAAACAATAAAGGGATCAATGGAGCTAATGAGGAGTTTACATATTGCTTGAGGGATTATCAGGAGCTTGGTCCGACATTTCATACAGACATGTCATTCAAGGATTTTTGCACCATCAAACATCCCGAGTTGTATGAACCCCAACTATCAGGGGACAAGAAGGGGAAGGTGCACATTATTGAGGTACACTATGACAGTGAGGATGAGGAGGTGCATGAGAATGCAACCACAAATGCCTATTTAGAGAGGTCAAATGAGGCTAGTGACTCCTGCGCATCTGAGGGACAGTTGGATGGATAGGATGATAGCGCATATTCTTCATCTTCCCTACCAGACAGTGTTGAGACTTCAACACTTTATCATAGTGATGACACTTGTGAGGATTCATATGTGTTGGCACTTGGACATGATGAGATTAGGTGGTTGGATGACCAACTGTTGGGTATAGACATGGCTTCCGGGAAGTCATGTATGGAGGATGATGAGATTTATATGATGACAGTGACACATTTTTCATCTTCTCATACACCTATGATAGCCACATCACATGAGGATATCAGTGGAATTTATGATCTGGTGGAGGAGCCTTGCGTGAGGATTGTACTCCATGGACATATGGATATGTAGATCCAGGAGGAGAGGCATGACTTGGATCTAGTTGACGAGATACATATCTATCAGTATGAGGAGTGTGAGCCACCTCTATTGGAGATTTTGTTGTTAGATCAGGTCATGGAGACTGAGAGTTTGATGGGATACTCACTTCCAAGACCAGTCTACAGTGATGAGGATGCACTCCTTAGTGTTCGGGATGACCATATCTCATGTCTGGACACATCTGTATGGGATTCAGGTGGAGATGATATTAGCAGAGTGAGTGCACAGGAGGATACAACTGCTCATATAGGTTACAATGCAATTCAGATAGGGATAACAGTTGGTGATGGTGTGTAGTTGCATACAGAAGGACTCAATAGCACAGTAGACAATGGGTAGTTCAATGCCTTATATTTTGAGGAGTGTGTTGTTGGGGATTCCATTGTTGACACTAGCAGTGAGAGGCATGAGGTAACACCTCAGGAGGATTGTGATCAAGAGTCACGACACTTGACATGACAGTTGAGAGTCAGTGAGGACATGATCATAGCAGCCACTAGATGCATTGATGACACACATGCATTGGTGGCAGATTATTGTTGGAGGGCCTTGATGGCATAAGATAGTTCATATGGGGGACTTGCTATTGATGACTTCCATACACTCGGGGAGAGAGTGATTGTGATGAGGACCGACTACTAGAAGTTGTTGATGGATAGGGATTACCTATTGGAGGTTGGCAAGATGTATAACAAGGCATTGAGGGAGTAGGAGGTTGAGGTGGACCGACTCACTCATGAGTTGGTGAGCACATGCAGATTCTTGGAAGGCACACAGACATCCCTTCAAGAAACAAGGTCCAAATTAGAGGAGCTCCTTGAGGAGACTAGTCAGAGATCCACTACATCTATCTCAATACAGAGTCTAACATATCATTCAACCACATTGCTAGAGGATGTTGGTGGTTTAGCAGTAGAGAACCAGTTGATGGAGGAGCATGAGGAGTAACCAGGATCACTGATGAGTATGGAGAGATTTGATCAGGAGACGCAGGAGGATGTCCATGGGTCTTAGGGACCACTCTTCACGAGGGGTTTTGAGACAATTGGTCATGCATATGCTCATGGGAATTCCAGAGCTAGTGATAGTTATGAGGAAACTTCCATTTGTGTTCCAGGATTGACTGACCTTCATATAGAGGTTGACCCAGTAGTACACCCAAGAGCCATGAGGTTGCAGGAGTATACAGGATATTACATGAGTGTGCAAGGACATACAGTGATGAGTGTTAGTTCACAAAGACATACAGAGTTGTACAATGGGATTTAGGAGGACGCACTTGATTGCAGGGAGGAGATGTACTTCGTAGAGCATGGAGATTCCTCTCCCTTGCAGCAGTATATAGATCTGGGAGATCACCTTCATAGTAGCAGCAATAGTGATGATGGATGGAGAGTGATTTACCCGTAGATTGTGGAGATACCTATTGTTGTACCCGATGGTTGGTTTTCAGTGATGAGTACAGGCGATTATTTACCATGGGTGCCAGTGGATGAGATTTTGGTCAAGTCCTTGGGATTGACCAAAGCATATGATACTTTACAGTTGGTTGTAGATATTTATGATAGCCTTTCTCGATACCTTCATCATTGACAACAACACAGGGGAAGATAGACAGTGACAGGGGGCATGGAGAGTTGGTATGTTGAGACCACCTGACATGAGTGTCTTTATTGCATACAATGGGATAGGGGTGGATCATCAGAGATGAACAGTTGAGGCCTTGGGCATGATGAAGAGTATCTTAGGCCATGGGATAGAGGATATCTCAGAGGTTGATACATATTCAGATTCTCATTGGGATGAGGATGGAGGGCTTTCGACAGTTACCAGTGGGGCACATCAACATTTAGTGGGGATTGGAAGTGATGGACTTCCAAATTTGACATGTGATTTGGGAGTCCATTTGGTCAGTAGTTTGCTTCATCTTATGAGGATCCATGAGTGCAGGATCCATTATGTATGCTTTGAGCAGACAGTCATGATCATAGTACTGTAGCATCAACATGATGGTCCCTGTCACAGACTAGCATGGGACCCTAGGCTTACAGGGCTTGGAATTTCATTGACTGATGGAGACAAGTGGATATTTGCATGGGGAAGTCACTTTAACTTTCCAGTGAGCTTCAGTATTGGGGGGAGCATGTCACTTGTTGGTGATTCATTGAGGTATTGTAGTACCTCACTATGGCAACAACATGTTCAGTCGGTGGAGGTCATGTTGGGGTTGGTATGGTCTTGGAGGACAAACTCATTTTGGGTTGAGACCATGTGTTATTTGTAGGAGACTCGTGGTATTAATATGTTACATGAATATATTTCACGAGGCATTGCAGTTCACATTTTGATATGGGATATAGGGATTGGAGTGCTTGGTACTTCAACGTTTGATGGAGTTGAGTTTCAAGTATAGTGGTTGCTCAGGGAGTTGACTAAGATTCTTTGGCTATTGATCATTCTACTCATCAGGAGCATGTGGGTGTCATGCGTGGTGAGCACTTGAAGAGCCCACATCTTGAGGGGATTCTACCTTGTATCACACAGGTGTATATAGGACCTCGGTATCATATGTAGTTGGATTCATTTATTGCTTGAGGATAAGCAATATTTCGGTAGGGAGGACTATAATGTCCCCATTTTGGGACATTATTACACTACATAGGGTTATGCTTGACAGAGTAGCCAGATAGGGGTGACAACGAGTTCAAGAGATATTGAGGGGTTTTATTGGGCCCGAATTACATCATTCATCATATTTCATCATCAATATCCAATCCACACAACTTGGCTTTGGTTCCGTTGCATTCTGACGATTTTCGTAATTTTGAGTTATTATGGGTCATATTTTAATTAAATTCACTAAGAAGGTCATAATGGGCATATTACTTGGAGAAACCTCTTAGTGTAATATCTCATCAGAATCGGGAGGAAGAGCACGATAGGATAAGATGATGAGAAGTGACTTTCAATGGCTAGAGAAGCCATAAGGATGGATAAATCACTTTTTAGAGTTAAAATGGTTAATTAATTAATTAAGTGATTTAATCAAGGAATAATAAAATAAAGAAAAATCCACTTGGAGAGAAAAGGTGAACAGGGGGGGTATGAAGGAGAGATAGGGGCCTCTATTCTCTCATTATGTTGATTTATTATTTTGCATTCAGCCTCTTGGCTTGGAGAGCTCTTAGAGCCTTTGGGGGTTTGGAGTAAACCCTAGTTGGATTGGTTTCGGTGGTGAGAGACCCGCCCTAGATAATCAAGCTTGGTTTCGGTGGTGAGAGATCCAACCTAGTCAATTTAGTGGAAGGATCATAGAGGTTCATCATTTTATTTCATTGGGGGAGACGTTCTATCTATCTTGCAAAGTTTTGCTACAGTTGGAGGGTTTCTGCAGAGCTAGGGCGCATTGTTCTTGATAGAGGAATTTGTGGACTGTTGTAGACATTGGATCTAGGATAGATCTCACTTTAGAGATGATAGCTATCACCAGGTCACCTTTTTGCATATGTGTTTGAGGGTATTCATCAATCCATTCATTTCTTCTACCGGTGGGGTGCATTTCCAGTTGAGGAGGGCACATTGTCCCTTAGAGATTTCGTGTTCTGGAGGGAAATACTTTTCCCAATAGACTGGAGCTTTGGCATTGGGGTTTCCTAACACTCGATCTACCTTTTGGAAGTTTCTTGTAGAGGATTGGCAACCATATTCTTAGAGGTCGAATTACTGGTCTATTTTCAATTAGGAGGGCACATCTGTTCTTAGAGGTATTGTCGTTTGGGGTTCTTTCGGTTGAGCTACTGCCCAAAGATTGTTCATACCTTCTTGCCATCACCCAATATATTTTCCCACGGAGTATTGTTGAGGTTTGAGTCCATCATAGAGGGGGTCGTACTTTCCTTGGACCATTCCAGCCAGAAAGTGCACATTGTGAGAGATAGGACATCACATACAATAGAGGGTATCAGTTGGGTTCCAACGTTACTTGGTGTTCATCTTGGGAAGGCTTTTAGAAGCCTATATATTCATCTATGTCTTTCATCGTGGAGGCATCATCAACCACCCACTCTATTTTATTATATGCATTCTAGATCTGCTCCATTTTGTATAAGGTCAACTATGTTGAATAAAAGTCAGATATGAGGTATTTGTGGCTATTTCTTATGCTATTTGTCTTGCCTCTTGTTGATTATATATCATTTAAATATCTACATCAATTAATTATTGAAAACACACATTCCAACCATCATATTATACCCTGGCGCAACTCAAGAAGACAAATCTACTAAGTGTTTGACGAAATACCACAACCAAAAAACACATTAAATCTCATTGTTTCGATTAGATCTAGTTAGGAATTTTACGGTATATTCAGTTTTGTCGTTCAGTTTATTATTAACCAATGCAATATGGTTAGCTACTGCAACAATGAATGACGATGTTTGTGAACTTAGGGGAATGGTTAAATTGGTCAGCGGTGTTGTTTCAGTCTTAGTTATTATTGTGATGAATCAAGTGCTTGTTATCCAAGTAGGAAAGATGGATGATATTGGGCAAGTGAGGTGGCAATATCCTCACTTCATTTATGAATAATCCATAATTTTGGAGGTCCAAAATTTCTTCAGTGGGGAGGTGTGATCCAGGAGGATCTAGGATGCTAAAAAAGATCTAACAGGATCCAGAATGCTAAAAAGTTGATTTTCTCAAATTCTCTCTAAAAAAAATTCATTGTGTAGAGCTCGATGATAGATTTCCAATGACACAAAAATTGCCTCAAACAAATTTTGTATGAAGAAGGTATCATCGATCAAAGTTGTGGTCAAATAGGTCGAAAGTCAAAGCAGGGGTTCCACGTGGCAAGACCACAGGATGCCACATGGCATGTTCGTAAAGGTCGTACAATTGAAAAAATGATTTCATGTTGATGTCAATATGGTGACGTGGCAACACAATTGGCGCTAACCTCCCCCCTCTCATTTTCATCCTTCAGGGCTAGCACGACCTTCTGATCTAGAATCGTTCAAGTTGTCAAGTTGAATGACTCGTCAGGCTCATGATGGAACCAATTTCAACTTTACACAGGTCCCCTTCTATTCCTTGGCACCCACGATCTGGTACATGTGGACCCTTTCCTTAGCACTTTTCAACTATTGCGCCGAATTCCTTAGCTCTCGCTGCTAAACTCCTCCTAGATATGACCACGGACTGCGACTGTGGATCAACGCCCTTCGTGATCTCTTACTTCGAGACTTTCGCAAACTACTTCCTCCCTTTTTCTATTTCTGAAATGGTGAATGGTTCAGGACCAGATGTACGGTCCTCGTTCCTTTCGTGATCAATGACTGTGATCGAATCGCGAGATCGTGTTTCACGAGTCTTGTCTCCCCTCGAATCTACTTTTCTGACTTACTAATCAACGTTGTGTTGATCCTTTTCCACGCGTCCTTCCAGATCCAATGGCCTGGATTAATATCGCTCTTTGTGACTTCGCGAAGATCCTTGTCTACTCTCGGCAAACTTTATGAAGTTATTTTTCCCGAACCTCTCGATCTTCTGCCACCTGTCTCCTCCTTGACAATGGGTAATTTCTCTGTCTTCAGGACTTCAACAGGTCCTCGAATCCTTTGTGCAATTAGCACAATTTCCCTTTCGAGACTTAGACTGTTCTCAAAACTCCTTTTTGCAATCCTTGCAGAGTTCTGCATGGACTTCCTTCTGTGACTTTGTTCGGCTTGAAAACCTCCAAGGTTCCAAGTTCTTCTACAAACTTCTCGTGCCCTCCTAGCAGTTTCTCACCCTTCCTTCTGAGCTTATAAGGTGAACTCTCGATACCTTAGGTGCACTCCTTGCACTGGCTCATTTCTTCGATGACTTGTCCCTTCGCCTTATGGAAAGTTTTAAGGCATCTCCTTTCCTTTGTTGATGCACTTCTTGCAAAGCCTTTCTTCACCAGAATGATCAGCAATTCTGGGATTCTTTCATACCCTCAACCATGCAGTTCCTGGGTATGCCTATGTAAGCTCAATTCCCTCCTGGCAGAGTATTCCAGAGTGTTTAGTAACTATGTGTTGTGTCTCTCTCCACACAGTATTTATTTTCAAGGGATGTAACCACCTTGAAATTTTTCCCTGAGTCTGTAAGAAAATTTGGTGTGCCCACGTGGCAGCTTCTCTTCTGACTCTACTAAGTTCAGACCCGCACTCCTTGCATCGGCTTACAGATTTTTCTAGCTTTGTCGTGCAATCCTTGCACTTAGCCTAGAGAACCAAACTTAACTTAACACACTCACGGATAGAAAAATGTATCTCTATCCCTACAAACAATTTCTAACATCCAACTACAATTCACAAACATGTAAAAGACATTGACAACACAACATCCATTACACAGAAAGATAAAACATGAAAAAATGTCATTTTCTATTAATGATGGAATGCCAATTTACAATGGTGGAGTCATAGCTACAACTAAGTCGTGGGTCTATGTATCTCTCCTTGATATCTGAAACTGTCTAACAGTTCACCACCCAACTGCCTAACTCAACCAACCCTACTTTTCCTACAATACAAAAATTTATACAAGAGGGGTTATGTGAGCTTCCCTCACAAGCTAACAAATGGTGTCAACTCACCATCCCTAAGGCTTATCGAAAGGCCAAATTACAATGATGGCAATTATTCTCTGAATCGGATGCAAATCCATTTTGTCGTCAGCCTATTAATGGCGACCTTATCTCCAGCTTGTGCGAAAGCATGATTAGGCTCTTCCATCTTGTCTTCAATTAATGCCTAGATCCTGCCTTGGATTCTCGAGGCAAAAATGAGAGGATTGTTAAGCAGAAGATATGAAATGATCTTACTCAAGCATTTTCAAACTTTACTTGGCTAAATCAAAGTAGACGGGAATATCACCCTATGTTTATAGCCAACAAAAATAACATCCTGACTCACAATTATTAATTATGAGTGCCTAGGCTAGTCTTTTATCAACAAAAAGCTTACTGGAAATTCACTTTTTATGTGATTTTCTGAATATAACAGTTGCTGAAATAAATGTAAGAATAGAAGTAAAGACACCAAGATGATAATCAAGACAGTTGAGACATAAAGCAATTCTTTATTTCATTCCAATTCACCAAAGAGTCATTTTCTTTACAAAATCTCATACAGAAATCTTGGACCAAAGTCAAACTTAGACGTCCCTAATGGAACATACAAAAGGACCTCTGACAGAAAACCAAAACTGAATTCTAAAAGATGGATTTGCTTGCCACAGATTGTTGCCCACTCGACTCTGCACAATAGCCTTTATCAGTCATGAAAATTAATTCACCAATAGACAAGTCTACACAGACTATCAAAGATAGATCAACACCTATGAAAAACAAGTGTCTGAATGATTTGATTTAGCCCTGAATATTGTTGTCTACAATAAGACCCTGCTATCACAAAAGAGAATTGGTTTGTGATGAATAAATGAATGAATGAAAACTAAGCTATCTCAACATAACTCAAAGAGAAAACCTTAGCATGCTTCTGCTTCAATCCTCCTTTGTTCCTCCCTTTCTTTTTGCTTTTAACAAATTAGAATTGGTTGAAGTAGTTGAACCAACTCATTCATTAAGTTAATTAAAAGACTCAACTAACTTTAGCTAGGGGGAAAAGTAATAATTATAATTAAGGGTCATAATTAAATAATAATTAGTAGGTGGGACACCTTGTAACTCCCTTTGGTTCATAACAATCATAACAATCATAACATAACCATTAGTTAAGCAAAAGACACCTCGTTGTGCCTCACATCAACATATTCACTTTTGGCAATTAAAACTCATGAAATTTGAAATTATTTCAAGATAATACTCATATATCCAAAATAAACATGTTGTCCAAAGATCCCCAAAGTCAACTGTCATAAAACAATAGATATAATAAAAAAATAATAGAAACTATATTTTCCAATCTGTGATGAAACCCTTCCTTGATTGTTGTTGTCACCTCTTGATTTTCCTGAATTTACCTTTGGTTGTGCAGAGGCTTTAGGCCTAATGTCACTGATCACGTGGGAACAATTGTCCCTTAAATGCATCCAGGAAGACACAGATTTGCCAGAGCCATTGGAGGGTGAGGAAGGGGCAGCAATGACTTTTCCTTTATCAAGTGCATGACGTGCCTCAGTTTTCAAGGTCTTGCTAGCATGGGAGGATTGCACTAGCGAGTGGTCAGGGGAAGCTTGGGAAATGAGGTTAATAGGTGGAGGAGTAGGCAAATACAAGTTGGGCAAGCCACGATGTTGGGAGACTGTCGGGTGGACAATCTCCTACCATCCATCATTTTCAGGAACCTCGGGTTGTAATGAGACATGAGGAGGTAAAGGGATATCGAGTGCTTGTGGGGCTTGGAAAGGAGGCCTTTCAGGCCTAGGTTGGACTATTCCCTACCCAATCCAATTAAGGAATCTGGCATGAAACAATTGGCCAGGCTCTTTTGAATCAACGTCAAAATGTATGGAGAACCTGTGCCTTCTTGGGCCTCGGTTCTAGTTACATCTACTTCTGTTTCCTCAGCCATGGCTTCCTCGACTGAAAAAACTCATCCTACATGCGTGATCGACTAGAAAATAGTCTTTTAAATAATCATACATGGCAACTCTTAAAAATATGAAATAGATTTGGCTCAGAATGTATCAGACTCGTGCAATCCAATCCATACAAATTGTTTTACTGTTAATCAACGAGCAGGGGGGTGAAAATGATTCTGGGATATGTAGGGGTTTGTATTGAGCGAAAATAAGATATAATGAAAGGGGAGAAAACATGGTCACTGCTCAATGAAAACAACAATCAACTGTAAATCAAACCAAAAAAAACTCACTACAATCCATACAAGACACTGCCACTTTCATCCACTTTAACACAAAAATTCTCTTGACTGTAATCAATCTCAAAACAGAGAGTGAAAAATGAACATGGGAGGTGACGGGGTTTGTAATTAGCGGAAAGTCAAATAATGGAAGGGAAGAAGGACGATTATTGTTCATGAAATTAATTAAGTGATCCACAAAACACTCTGCAAAAGGAGACGCATCAACCATCAATCACTTGACTAAACAATAATTTCTGTGTATTTAACTAGTTCACTGTTCATAATCAAATATCAACACAGTGCCATCACAAGACAGTATGTATTCCACAAAATTTGTAAGAGGTGTTGTTCCCTTCATCTACATACTCTGCATTTTATAATAATATACAAACATTGCCCATTTTCAATCTGTAAATATCAAAATCAACCACTTCCCATGCATTTCTTCAATCCACCATAATACTCAAAAGTCATGTTTTCAAATTAACAATGAAGTCACTATCTCTACAATCTAACCCATCATTTAAATGCAATGTCATTTGTTGAACATATATGACAGTAACCAAAATAATAAAGACCGAAATGCCACACCGAATTGACAATTAAACATACAACCCACAGTCACCATTTAGACCCAACTTATGCACAGGGTAATTCGCCCAGGCAATGTAACTTTGCCATTGTAAAAATAAAAACAATTCAATGTGGCTTAAGGAGCCGGGCCATCTAATCGACATGAAAAATCCTCGACAACATGCCCTTCATAACAAACGATCGATAAAAATGATTAAAACTCTGTGAAACCCAAGCTATCCATACTATGCACAGTGCAAAGCCACCCAAAAAACATGATGCAATGTTTCCATTTTACCAAACCAAACACACAGTCACGACAATAGTTCAATTCCTTGTTGGGTCATCAACCCAACACAATATTACTTTGATTTAGCCCAATTGTGATCAATTATGCTGTGCAATTTCAGGCTTAAACAATCATAAGGATATAGTTCCCAAAGTCATCCAATTCAATAATCATTCAACCCAAGAGAAACCCACAGTTACCACGACCATTATCTGTTTTGCAAACACACAACGCGACATGAGGCAACGTCAAGCATTTTGACCAATGCTAGCTTAAACATTCAAATAATCATCAATGCAAAAACCAGTGACTATGTATCTACCAAACAAGTCGTCACTATTTTAAAAAAATCAACAACCTAACAAGTTGTAGCAATGACGCATACCCACGCATCACATCGAATCAGGGCATAGGCCCTTTCCATTAACAACACTGAGCTATTGACATCAGGAGTGTAACTGTTTGCTTTGAAAGTGTAACTAGTAATTTAGGGATTACCACTATTATATCTGAGCCAGTGACTATATACAAACCAACACGGCTGTCATACAACCAAATGGGCAAGCATGTTCTCAAAATCGTTGACAGTTATACAACCATCCAATCAAAAATTGAATCGTAACGACATACTGTGGTATACCTAGGGAGGTAATATGGGGTACCTAGGGAGGTACCCAATGGGAATGTAGTTATGTGTTATTAGTGGAAGTCATTTAATATATGGGAATGTGGTCATTCAATGTAAGGTGGACTAGGTCCACTATATTAATAAAAGCCCACTATGGTAGTTGGATGTAATAAATGTGAAAATTCTCTCTAGAAGGTTCCTAGGAGATAGGGAGAGCTATATAAAGAAGTATAGGCAATGTAATGAAACATAGTGAAGAATATTGTGATTGTACAAACAATGATTGCTTGAGGAGTTTTATCCTTCCATAAGGATTAATATATGGTGTTACCCTATCTCAAGGGTTTTCTCTATTTTTTGTGTTCATGTTATGGTGAATGGTTTATGGTTTATTCTTGGTATTATTGAAGTATATTTTCAGATCTGGTATAGGTACTTAACAATTGGTATCAGAGCACTTTCCTTGGGCAGACATTGTGGGCAAATATTTTTTATTTTTGCAGATTTTTTTTTTCGGAGTAGAAAAAAGAGGGTCGCAACATTCTTGAAGTTTTCGGCATATTTATGTGCAAAATTTGAAGAAAAGGGTTGTATATCTGAGTTCATCTCATAAAAACACACAATTTGAAAAAAAAAATCGTCCGAAACGGAGTCCGGGAAGTCAAGATATTGAAGTTTTAAAATCTGCAAATTTTAGGATTTTTTCCACGGACGGCACCGAGATTTTTTTTATTTCTGTAGAATTTGGAGGCCGAATTTGCCCAAATAAATTATAGATCTGAGTTTCTCTCACAATTTCACCCAATTTCAAAAAAAAAATCAGTCAAAACGGAGTCCGAGAAGTGAAGTTATGAGCATTTTAACTTCAACAGTTTTTTAGGGTTTTTCCAGAAAAAGCCGCGATTTTCTGTCGTAACTTATTGGGTGAGTTCATAGGATGCTCAGATGGCTATTTCTTCTCAAAACTTGAAAGAAATTCTTGAATCATTCAAAGCCCAATTGTTTCACACATTGGATGACAGATTGGATGCATTTGTACATGGTCTCACAGACAGCCTCACAGACAGCCTCACATACGGCCTCAATGATAGTTTTCGTAGTATTCAAGATTCATTGAATAACATGCAGGAGATATTTCTTATGGAGGGCCTCAAGGATGAATATAATCAAGAAATATATGCTTGGTATGATTTTGAGGCAGATTGTGATGATTGAGTATATGGATAGTTGTCATTTTTGGGATGACAATCACTTTCTATTTTATTTGATGACTCTACTCCGCATACGTAGAGAACATCAATGTCCCACATCATGAGCTAGTTACCCGGTTAGGTCTACATATTCTCACAGTGGTATTATTCATTCCAGTTACGCACTACGACCATTTCCACTATGTGGATGGATCTTCTATTTGGATCCACATGATAGGTGTCAGTCTTTGGGCATCATTTGGAGTTGGTTCATAGGTTCTGAAATCTTCCGCGGGGAGTTCACATGAGCACTTGGACATGGGACCCGGGCTTAGAATGGTGGTTGGACTACTTGAACATGGTGGATTTCTGCTTTTCTACATGAGACCTTGGTTCTTCACTCTTCTTCAACATTATGGTCCACAATTATCCATGGGACCACGGTATATGGTTGTACACCCTCAAAACAAGCATTGAGGACAACACTTTCATAAGAGGGGTGGAATGTAAGGTAGCTAAGAGGTATTGGGGGCTCAGGAGGGCTCATGAGTGATATCAGTGGAGGTCCCATTCAAATGTAAAGGTGGACTAGGTCCACTACTCATCAAGCTACATCTGAAGCTACCAGGTAGTTAGATATAATAAATGGGTAATTAGATACAATAATAAATGTAGAGGGACTTCTTAGAGGTCACAACTTCTAGAAGATTCCTCCTCTAGAATGTTCTTAGGTGATGGTAGCACTATATAAAATAGATTCAAGCAATGTAATGAGACATGAGAGAAATATTGTATTTGGAGTTGAAGTTCAATAGGAGGATGCCCCCTCGAAGAGGCAAGTGAGCAGGAGGATCCCTTCCATAATAAGATCCATTGTATGGTGTTTCTATGGGGTTTGGTAATAATATAGTGGTTTCTTCTATCTTGCTTTGTGGATCTATTATTATTATTAGGTATTTGTGGATTTATTATATCGGTAGATCTATTCCAGGTATTTGGTTCTTAACAATTGCAGAGATGTGGTATACCTAGGGGAGGTAATATGGGAGGTACCTAGGGAGGTACCCAATGGGAATAATAGTTATGTGTTATTGGTGGAGTCATTTAATATGTGGGAATGTGGTCATTCAATGTAAGGTGGGACTAGGTCCACTATATTAATAAAGGCTCACTATGGTAGTTGGATGTAATAAATGTGAGAAGGCTCTCTAGAATGTTCTAGGAGATAGGGAGAGCTATATAAAGAGTTCTAGGCAATGTAATGAAACATAGTGAAGAATGTTGAGTTGTACAAACAAGGATTGCTTGAGGAGCTTTATCCTTCCATAAGGATTAATATATGGTGTTACCCTACCTCAAAGGGTTTTCTCTATTTCTTGTGTTCATGTTATGGTGGAATGGTTTATGGTTTTATTCTTGGTATTTCCTGAAGTATATTTGCAGATTAGTCTTTGGTTCTTAACAATTGGTATCCTTAGCACTTTCCTTGGCCAAAGAAGGAAGATTTGTTTTCTCTTTTTACAAAATTTTTAGGGAAGCCGAAGAGTACACTTGGGTTCAGATCCTAAAGTTTTATGAGCTGAATTTAGAAAAAAAAAAATTAGATTATTTGAATTAATCTTGGAAAAATACCCAATTTCAAAATCAGCCGAAGCAGCGAGGTTGAGAGTAAAGTTATAGGCATTTTAAATTCAACATTTTTGCAGGTCATTTTCCGGGAAAAATAGCGATTTTTTACCGTAACTTATTGATCTATTTTTTGGGGGTTTCATAGCAAGATGTATTTTACAGGGAAAATGTGATGGCCTATTATTGAATCATTCATTAAAGAAAGAAAATCAGCATGGGGAGATACTTGGCACCATTGGGTAGCTCTCAAATTGCAAGGTGATCTTGCCATTTGGTGGAAGTAAGCTTGATTATGAGTAGATGATGAGACTCCAATGTAGAATTTGAAAAATATTGTTAGACAAATGGTCTCATTGAGAAAATGAGGATAAAGAGAGAACCAAGAGTTTATTTTCATGTGAAAAATCTATATTACGAGGTTCATGGTCGTATTCATAAAGAAAATATCGTTGTTTCTATTAACCCTAGTTGCATACATAATTTTATCAATGTTGGAGTTGGTTAATGGATTGCAAGTTCAATAAAAGAATATTCAAAGCACACATGTTGAGGGTGAAAATGTTCAAATTTTTAAAGATTTGAAGATTACCATGGATAAATATGTGTTGCATTCAATTTTTATACTATGGATATGGATGAAGTGGATATTGTTTTGGGATATCTTGGATAGAATCCCGATTAGGTATCAGTAATATTAATGTGCAAAGAAGTTTTAAAGTTGTGGTACAAGAAAAGAAAATCACATTGGGATGTGATATGTGGTAAGAAAGATGGACCCATGGAGTCTATCATAGAAGTTATTGTCCAGTCTGAAGGTGAATCAGAGACAGAGAGGCGAGTCTGAGAAGGAGATAAACAAAACTAAAGAAGGACATAATCCAGGGAAACTAAGGAGGTCATTGACTCAAAAGGCACAAAGTGTTGCAGATTTCGAAGAAAAAGAACAAATTCCTATAGTTGTTGTATGTCGCCATCCCACATCATATAGAGATGCAAAAAGTCATCAAGGTAAGGGCATGTGCATATGATTTTATTTATACCAATGAGAGGCCTGAGCAAGGGAAAGATCTGAGATAAAAACAGAACCATGCATGACATGAAATCTGAGAGAAAATAAATTACAAAAAGGTACTTGAGATAGAACCTATCATATCCAGGCTGCAATTTCAGGATGGGACCAGATGGTGGTCCTTGTTACATACAGGTTCTGAAGAAGCATTCCCCTTGTGATGGTCATATTATAGATTTCTTCACCTTGGAGCCAAAACATAACTTAGAAGGGTGATGGAATGTGGTATACCTAGGAGGTAATATGGGGTACCTAGGGAGGTGCACAATGGGAGCCTAATAGTTATGTGTTATTAGTGGGGAAGTCATTTAATATATGGGAATGGTCATTTTAATGTAAAGTGGACTAGGTCCACTATATTAATAAAGACCCACTATGGTAGTTGGATGTAATAAATGTGAGAAGGCTCTCTAGAAGGTTGTAATAAATGTGAGAAGGCTCTCTAGAAGGTTCCTAGGAGATAGGGAGAGCTATATAAAGTAGTCTAGGCAATGTAATGAAACATAGTGAAGAATATTGTGATTGTACAAACAAGGATTGCTTGAGGAGTTTTATCCTTCCATAAGGATTAATATATGGTGTTACCCTACCTCAAGGGTTTTCTCTATTTATTGTGTTCATGTTATGGTGAATGGTTTATGGTTTATTCTTGGTTATTTCTGAAGTATATTTGTAGATCTGGTATAGGTACTTAACACATGCCAAGATGGTCTTCTTAAATAATTTCTAGAATGGAGGGCCAAGGTTGTTCCATAGTCAACACGGGGAGAGAAAAGCCACTCTTTGTAATGGAAAAACCTCCAAGGCCACGGTGTATATAGGACGAACCACGACTCATTCATGGTTGGGCATAAATCCATGACAGGGGCCATAACTGAAAGGTAGGGCTCTAGTTTGGTTTGGAAAAGGTTATTTAACGCACGTAGGGTATAACCCTCATGCTCTTCGGTCAACAATCACAACACAGAAGTGAAGATAGGGCTGGGGAAGAACAGGAACCTCATTTCGTGATCCCTGGTGGTGCAATCAACCAATGCCGAAGTGAACAAATCATACCGACACATAAAACATCCAACCACTAAACCCATGAAAGCCAGAGACTGGATTTAGTGATAGTGCGTGAAGATAGCTATTCACCCAATACTAAACAAAAACCCTCCAACCAAACAACAGTGATAACAAAGAGCTATTACCTAGGAATACCAATAACCTCGACGAACTCAAAAATGTTACAGGAAGAATCATCCACTCTTCATTCCAAGAACCTGAATTTCACACAGTTGCAACACTTAGGAAAACACAAACCTATACACCCGAGCCAGTAATCATTTCATAACCAGAGAAGAATCACGAATGGACAAAAAACGACATACTGGTAATCGAATTCCTTAAAACGAGAGTTGGTCGAGCGGTTCTTCCCTGCTAAAATTTTGGATCATAACCACAGTAGCAATATCAAACTATAGCTTGATTAGGGTGGCGACGAATAGGAGGGGTAAAGGCGATGTGAAGTAAATGCACGTCGCCTCCACCCACAATTCATTTACTCACGGCACATGCCACCCAGCTTCCAATTAACACCATTAATTTAACTCTGCGTTGGAATATGCATAGGTTACTTGCCAAATGCGCTTTCCATATCATATATCCAATTTCTTAATATATAACTCAAACAAAATCGCATAACCATTAACGTTCACCACCTTGTCAAATGAGCCACCGATGTTCAATCTATCCAAATACACCATATGTGGATTGGCCACATAATTCAATTAACCATTGCATAACCATTAATACTATCACCTTGCCAAGTGTGCCACCAACATTTCACACCATATGCATATTAAACATGTAATCCAATCACAATTTCATAACCATTTACTTGCTAGCTAGGGCTTAATAATAATCAACAAGTATTTTCATTCATGCAGTATAGTTAGGATAGCTTTAAAATCTTCCTCTTGCAGTTGTTTGTCACTTCCTTTAAGTTATTCACGTGTGATATTGCAGAACTAGGTCCCCTTCCCTTGCATTTGTTCCAATATTTTTCCTCTCTCAAAACTTCCCTTCATGTAATTTTATTGACATGTTTGTTATGCAAGTGTGATAAGAACAGACATCAATGATATTAATGAATAGCATATGCGGTGGTAACATAAGGAATCAACACTTCATAAGCTCAATTCATAATCAATAACAACAAGATCTTCATCAACCATGTGAGTCGTGTCGCACATCATTTCAACATCAAAATGAACAGATCTGATCTCCAATATTTCAAGGGGTCCCACATACTAGCATTATTTAGTTGTTATAATAGTAGGCTTTAGCAATACTTTGCAGGCAAAACTTCATTGACAATTTTTAATCGTCAACAAACTAGCGACTCCACGGGAAAAATTGTTTCCAACAAATTTAGAACTCACAACTCATGGTTTCACAAACCAAGAATAGTAATTTTAGAAGATGTCACTGGAACAATTATGCAACAGGGGGAAGTGAGCGAATTTAATGGAAAAATGACCAGGAATTTGGGAATAACTTATGAAAAATGTTAAGTATGAGGGGGTTTACTCCTGTATGCACAATTATTAATCCTGAATCGGCTCTTATCTCAAGGATAAAAATTGATGGTTCTTCTCTTTTATTTCTCAATGGATGAAGAAATGGAAAGACGAAGCGGGAAATAACCAATTTCTTTACAAGACAGCAGTGGAAATATATAACAATTTCAAGGGTCCTTCAGAGGACACATCATAACAACTGTGTAGGATTGATTGTTATCGACTAATAATGCTTTGCAGGAGTGTCACTGTGGCAGAATTGATCCAACATTCTATCTTGACCAAACACTAAAAGATGATAAAGACAAAAATCACAACAAAAGTAATAATGCAAAAATTAAAACAGCAGCAGTAAAAGACTCAATTTGAAAAATGGCAAGGAAAGAAAACTTAACTTAGAAGGCAAAAATCAAGGTACTATAAGCGTAGAAAAGAAGCACAAAAATTGAAAGCTTAGCTAGGATACTAGTATACAGCAAAATCCAGACAGCATTAGAACTTTTCATGTTGGTTCCTCGCAATATTTCAAGCGAGGGTTGCTAGTGTTGTAGGGAAACAATTGCTCCTATAAATCTTTTGAGATATAAGAATTAGTATCCAAGACAAAAGCAATTTGGAAAGGATTGATCACCTGAAAATTTGATGCAATCATCATTCCCTTGACATGCACAATTAGCTCATGAAGATAGAGATGGAGACTGACCAATTCATCGAGAGTCATGTGCATAGTTTTTTTTAAAGCAGTACCTGTATCAAGCAAGCTAAAAAGCTGGCATTTGTCAGGCATGGTATCGCAATTAGTAATGAAAGTGGTTTTGTGAACATTTCCCCCTTTTACGTTGATTCTCTTGTAACTAAACAGACTGTCAAGTAAGGGTCTTAACTGTGACTCTACAACCTATTGCAAAAACATTTCAATATTGAGAGGGGAAAAGGGGTTTCTCATAATCATTTTTTTGAAAGTTCGAAAACTAATACAAGTTCTGATATTACCAGTGGTCCCCGAGGCCGATTTCCAAATTGAGACCCATTCAGGGTGGGCTGAAAAAAACATTTCATACCTTAAGAAATCTCTCAAATCCCTTCGAAAGGGTGCTTCTGGTGCAGAGTTAACAAATTCTTGCTTTTGCCTAGCCAGTTTCATAATATGTTGAACAAGACCAAGATCAAAACCACGAAGATCCTCATAAGACCAAGCAAAAACCTTTTGAGATTCACCAACTGGTCCGGTGGACCTCATCTCTTCTTTACCAGAACATTGCACCTTTATTTTAACATTGGTTGAAGGTTCAAATGTCCTAATGTTCAGGAGGATGGTTTCAATCACCTTCTTCCGTAACTCCTCTTATTTTTATTTTTATTTATTGCCTACAACACTCAAAGAAAACGAACTCTCAAGAGGAGTCAAGCCCTTAAGAATCTTATTATTTTCTATAGATATAATCTCCTCAGGCTCAAGAGGTTCATTTGGAATGACAAAACGAATGCTCTCATCGTTAGGGATGGCCTTCCAGAATCCTTCATTTTCAAAAATGTATGGACGATGCAGAGATTGGAAAGCACAATCAGGCCAGGGAGGCAAGAGTTGTTGAGTAGGAGAGGTTGCAAAGATAGCTAACTGATCATCTATTGAATTCAACTCCTTCTTAACATGAGTGATGTTCAAAGATAGAAGGTTTAAGACAAGTGCCCAAACAGTTTGGGAGTATTGTTCCATCAACTTGTCGCTAGGAGAACATATCTTACGTATCAGGTTCACAACAAGCTTAGAATTTCTGAAAACTGAAAGGTGACCACAACCAAGATTAAGGGCGTTCTCAATGCCTAACAACAAAGCTTCGAATTCAGCGGCATTGTTGAACAAGCAAACTCCAACATGTATGACAGATTATGAATTTTTCCTGCAAGGGAAACCAAGATAATACCAGCCCTGTTACCTTCGTTAGAGTGTAAACCATCAAATTTCATACGCCATAATTCATCATCTAAATCAATTCCTTCTAGAGGAATATTATCCTCTTCAACAAAGATGGAATACACTCCTACGTCTTCTTCGATATAGTTTACGCTAGATTGCGGAACACTCTCTATGTAGGGTGAAATTCTTCCTTATCTAAGGACTATAATATTCTTACCATTCCGAGGAATGGATAAATGTGTCCCATCAAGTGAGAGATATCCACCTGTTAGGTCTTTCCAATCTCTCCCCAAGATAATTAAATAATTGCTCACACGCATATCAATCACCTGAATACTGAGGGTTGCCCGTATCTCAGGGTGAGCACATAAAACCAAGGTTACATATTTAATCTCGCCTATGGTTGTTTGTTGTAGACTATTATAGGAGAGCATGCTTCTGGAATTTTCGTTTGTACGTGACAATTCTAACTCTTCCATAATAATATTCGACATCACACTTGGGCCCGAACACCATCAATGAGGCAACAATGGGCAATATTATCCATGATATTTACAGAAATACAAAAAGGTTTTTTTTTACAGGGTATCTAAAGTTATGTACACCTACTTTATTTACAAAAGAATCCTCTTCGTCTACCTGTTAGGAAAGATTGGCTACAACGAAAGCTTTTCCTTCCATGAATTGTTTCAGATGCATCTGTTGTTCAGGGACAACAACCATGTCTAGGAGAGTTACATCTGCTTTGATGTTGGCCAATTGATTCAAGATATTGTGTAACAACCCTAGTTAAATAACTAATTGTCAGAGTTAAATAATTGTTAAAGGTTTATTAAGTTTAATTAACTGTCCTAATGTATATTAGTTAAATATTGATTATTTATTAATAATATTATTTATTTATTTATTTATTGTTTAATGTATATTAATTAATCAATTAATTAATTAATTAACTCATTAAATATTTGGGGAGTGAATTAAAGTCTAATAAATTTTAATTTATGAAAATAAAAACTTAACGTATTGAAGGAGGGTTGGCATTGAATGGAGGGATAAGGTGGTTGGCATTGAATGGAGAGGCAGTGAACAGACGGGGGGATATGAGGGGGCAAAGAAATTCGAGAGGGCAATTTGGATTTTGGGGGGCAGGGAGAATTTCTGGAGATGAGGAGGAGATTGTATTGGAGCATTTTTTCAGGGGAGGGATTGGGAAAACTGTATTTTCTGGTTTTGGCTTGAGGAAGTTGTTGGACTGTTACAGGGGAGCATCGGTTGCTGGGAGTTTTGGGCTCGGGGGCAAGGAATCCTCACGGAATCCTGGAGCTAGGGAGCCCGATAGGCTCTGTTCGTAGTTTGGGTAGAGAAGCGAGGACAGACGGAGTTGGGGAAACAACATCACTGAGAGGTATTTATGTCATTATTGATATGATGGTTCACTATTTTACTAAGCTGTGTATGTTTTTTTTAATATATATGATTTGTATATCAGGTTGCTCAATTATAATTTTCTTTGTTGAACCATGAACTGTTAGTTGTTAGCTTTTTGAATAAAGAATCATAAAAGAAGTTATAAATATCAAGGTTATGTATTATGTTAAATTAACTAATTCTAGGTTCTGTTAGATAGGACACTGCACATGGTATCAGAGCCAAGTTTAAAAACTTGGACTAGGGCCTACCCACCTACCTACCCACCTTTGAGACCGAAAGTTAGACATGCATAACCAGAATTTTAAACAACCTTTAAACAATCCTTATTGAAGCCTGAAGCAGCCAGAAGTAACCCATAATTGACCCTTGTAACCCTTGAATAACCTTGAAACCACTAATAAAAATTATGAAATAGAATAAGATGTAGCAGGAAGGAGTCATGTAGTTCTGTTCCATCCTCCCATCTCTGGTTTCAACCACCAAACCACATGTTTACTTGTAAGAACCTTCACCTACAAAGGACAGAGAAGGACATCATAAAAGAAGCATTAGATGGGTCAAAATTTGTAATTATAAAAATAAAAAAACAACAAAGAAACAAACTTAATTTAAAAACAAAAGGTGTCATCCCTTGTAGCAGGGGACCCGAACCTCTGCTACATAGACTCAATCCCAATATGATGTAATCAACAATAGAAATTTAGGATCAATACAAACACAAACCCAGTACAAGCTTATAATAACCACTTTTAAGCCTAAATATAAGGCTCATTAAGAAGCCATTTAACATATAACACTTTCCATTCTTCAAAGAAGTACAAAATCAATTACATAGAATTATTCACCCCGATTCAAGTGGCAGCTAGCAGCCAATACCATAACACTGAGACCACGAGCCATATGGAAAGTCTCGTCATGGGTTTCCAAGCACCACAAGGCACCACCAGATCTCCTCTCAATGAATTTCATTAATGGGCATTGAAAGCCCTTAACTGGGCTTGAGTTGGTTGGCATGGAGACCCCTTCAAGTAGTGACTATAGCAACACCCGAGAAGCTTCTAACATGAAGAATCAGCCCCATATCTGGTTTACCCCATTGATTCATACTTCTGTTGTGATGTATTTGACGACAATCTGCTTCAATAATCGGATTCTGCCAGCGTGCGTCCTAGATTGGCATTCAAGGCACCATTATGGAAGACGTAAGCGCCTACCCAGACATAGGATAATGGCAGGTTTAAGGAATAGCAAGAGAAATGTTGGCTCAACCATTACTTTTGGTCTCATAAGCTCTCACAGAGTTGGGACTGCTCATGGAGTCGAGACTTCTCACGGGTACTTCTCACGGGTGCATCGTCGGCTCTTGTCTTTGTCCCTGTCAACGTTTTAAAGTTGCGTTCAGTCTCAGGTGGAGCTCAATGGATAGGCACAGGCCTAGTTCTGAGCTCCCGAGCTTATTTAGCACGCAACATCATACAACACACAAGACAGTGCCCAAGTCAACACAATATACAAGCCCGTAACTAAGCGCAAGCGCCAGCCTAGTAGCCTGCAACCACAACCTACAGAAAAAATATGTATATATAGTCACCGTAACCAAGCACCAGGCGTACGCAAATACAGTGGGAGGGGGGCATGCAGGTGCTGAATGGGAAAACCCTTACCAACAATTCCTCTCCTCTGCATCAAGCCTAGTCTGTCGAGAGGGAGAGTGCAGAGAGGGGAGGTGGTTGAATGATAGGCGAAGCAAGGGTTGGGCGCGTAGAGTTTAGGGTTAAGATAGAGAGCCCGTGAGGTGTGTAGGGTTTTAGGTGATGAATGGACGGTGGGGGAGCATGTGGGCCTCATGCGAGGACCCACGATGCCCGTTTCGAATTTAAATTTTTTTTATTGTTTTAATTTTATGTAATATTTTTAATTTATTTTTTTTTTATTTTTTTTAATTTTATTATTATTATTTTTATTATTTATTATTATTGTTTAAATTATTATTAGATTTAAATATAAATCGTTTAAAATTATCTGAATTAGAATGTTTAAAAAATAAATTATATATTTAAATTTATGTTTGAAATATAATTTAAATTATATTTAAATTTAGGTTTAAACATACATAATTTAAGTTTTAATTATAAATTAATGTGATTAATAAATTAATGTGATTAATTAAAAGTGGTTAATCAATTGAAATGGTTAATTAAATTTGTGGTTGATTATGTACTTAATGAATTAATCGCTAATAATAATGCTAATTTTTAGGGATTAAATTGAATGTGTGGATTAAGACGAGTGAACTTAGGTTAAAGTTTAGTCGAGATTTCTAGTTCTTAATAATTAATCAACATTAGGTTGAAAATCACATTAATTAGTTTTAAATGAAAAGTTTAAGGACTTAGACCAAAACAAGCGGGAGGGGGCTTCATGCGCACTAGGCAGGTAAGTTAGAGAAATTGGCGAGTATGGTACAGTGCTAGCGTAGCTACTAGGCAAGAGGGTCAATAGTTTTCTTGGGAAAAGACATCGAGCTTAGACACTTTAACCCTAACCTAGCCACCTCCCCTAAAGAGACTAATGTCTGTTTACAGACAAAAAAAAAAAAATTACGCCTAACCATGTTTTCTAGTTTAAGTTGCGCAAATGTGAAATGTGCTTGAACTCACCTGACCACTTTGGTTGATGCAGATTAAATTATACAAGATGGTTAGGACTCGAGGAAATCAAGGCAGAGGGGCATCGTCGTAGGGATCACCAGCGCCGCCACCACCATCGCCTGAACTAGCTCTCATATTGCGCTCTTTGGAGGCCATAAATGAGACTTTAAAGGGGCGTCAACCAGCAAGATCGAAGTGGAGCCCCCACCATCTGGAACGGGTAATCCAGAAGCATCGAGGGATTCAGGGGGAGAACCTCCACCCAAAGACATCAGTAGAGAACTGTAGAAGATCAAACTTCTGGAGTTTGTTGGGGGTCGTGCCAGTGAACATGCAGAAACATGGTTGGAAGGCATGACAAGGTGTTTTGCCTTAAGAGACTATGCATCCACTTCAAAGGCGAAGATAGCGATATATTGTGAGAATGTAAATTTTATGAATGATTAAATGTTATTTGAATGATGTTGGATATGATGTGATCTACTATATGAATGTAAATTCTATGAATGTTTAATTGTTATTGATGATGATGGATATGATGCGATATATTATGTGAATGAGAATCCTATGAAGGTTTAAATGCTATTTGAATGATGTTGGATATGATGCAATCTATTATGTAAATGATAATTATATGAATGGGTAACGTTAATTGAATTATGGGATATTATGAGATCTATTTCTAACTTGAAAACTTTGATGTTAAAGTTGTTGGTACGGGGATACCAAATTGAGATTTTAGTTGTATGCAATTACATGATAATAATGCATAGATGCGTATGAGTTTGTATTACAGACTAATCTACAGGTCATTGGGCTATGAAATAGCCAAGGGATAATGATAATGAAAGTGGATGTCCTGACCATTGACCAAGAAACAATATGGTATGAATCTTCGTATGTGAAATGATATTGGTTTGGATGCATTGCTATGATATGTGGACCAGTGCAGGATTTCAGGTGGTGAGACTGCCCAAAACTGAATAAACGATGACAAAACTCCCAACAACACGGTGCCACTGTATATTCCATTGTAGGGTGTGGACCCTAGTCTTGTTAGGAGGGGTGGAGGCATTTCCCACCGTGTATCCTCCGAAACCTGAAGTCATGGGAGGACGGTGTTAGCTCACGCTCCCCTAGACGTGTGATGATGACTATCAGTTGTCTGTTGGGGAAGCTTGGTCAAGATAGTGACACTTCTGCTTATAGGTTCTATTTGGAGTTAGGTCAATATAGTTGACGCTCCAAGATAGTCCAGCGAAGGAAGGATAGGAATGAATATGGAAGTAAGTTAGGGAGGAAGGATGAGTAGAAATAGTTGAGAGTGTATGGCGATTTGTCTTATGGTGGAATTTATTGTTTTTCCTTCTGAAAAGAAAATGGGTATATATGAATATTCATAATTATGTAACTAAACTACAATTGTCTAAATAACATTGTTAAGCTAGATAATTGTAATTAAAGGATTTCGCAAACATTTGATTGATTTATTGTCTTTTATAAAATGAATAGTCTTGTTGAATGGATTGGATGCATATGGAAATTACTATAGAGATGATAGTTGTTATTAGTACATGTATGAGACTTGTATGTACTAGCTACACATGCATTTCTTGCACATGTACACTAGTATGTATGAGTTGTCTTGGCTTACTTACTAATAATGTTGGTTATTTGTTATGAATGTGTGAACCATGTTTCTTTTCCCTTGTATCATAAAATAAATTAACTTCAGGACGAAGTTTCTTGAAGGGTGGGTGTATGTAACAACCCTAGTTAAATAACTAATCGTCAGAGTTAAATAATTGTTAAAGGTTTATTAAGTTTAATTAACTGTCCCAGTGTATATTAGTTAAATAATGATTATTTATTAATAATATTAATTAATTAATAATTAATGTTTAATGTACATTATTTAATCGATTAATTAATTAATTAACTCATTAAATATTTGGGGAGTGAATTGAAGTCTAATAAATTTTAATTTATGAAAATAAAAACTTAACGTATTGAAGGAGGGTTAGCATTGAATGGAGGGATAAGGTGGTTGGCATTGAATGGAGAGGCGGTGAATGGACGGGGGGATATGAGGGGGCAAAGACATTCGAGAGGGGACTTTGGATTTTGGGGGGCATGGAGAATTTATGGAGATGAGGAGGAGATTGTATTGGAGCATTTTTCCAGGGGAGGGATTGGGAAAACTGTATTTTCTGGTTTTGGCTTGAGGAAGTTGTTGGACTGTTACAGGGGAGCATCGGTTACTGGGAGTTTTGGGCTCGGGGACCAGGAATCCTCACGAAATCCTAGAGCTAGGGAGCCGGATAGGCTCTGTTCCTAGCTGGCAGGGAGGAAAGATTTGGTTTTGGGCAGAGTTTGGGCAGAGCAGCGAGGACAGACGGAGTTGGGGAAACAACATCACTAAGAGGTATTTATGTCATTATCGTTATGATGGTTCACTATTTTACTAAGCTATGTATGTTTATATATATATATATATATATATATATATGATTTGTATATCAGGTTGCTCAATTATAATTTGCTTTGTTGAACCATGAACTGTTAGTTGTTAGCTTGTTGAATAAAGAATCATAAAAGAAGTTATAAATATCAAGGTTATGTATTATGTTAAATTAACTAATTCTAGGTTCTGTTAGATAGGGCACTACATATTGTATTTGGAAGAGGGAGGAGGGGGAGTGATTCCTTGACTCTCAAGAATTTTAGGAACCTGGGGCACAACAACGGTTGAGGATGAGCTCAGGCTATAAGAACTGCGGGGAGGATCAAATTTTCCCTTGGGAGCATAAGCTTTGTTTCTAGTATTGATAACCATGACATCCTCTGGCTCCGCAAAGTCTAGGACATCGATAGTAGCTTCTGGTCTCTTGCCAAAGATCTTATCTCTGGCACTCTTCTTTACCTCACATGTGGTTTCTTCGTGGTGTTCCTCGCAAAAGTTACACCAACTCCGAGGCAGGATAACCTTAGGATGAAAATTATTTTCAACTGGATTTCTAAAGGGGGGTGAAGAAGATGATGAGGCACCAGGGATGAGAGGGGACACGGTACCCTTCCGCTCAAATGCTATCATACGGTTGTTCATATCTTGTACTAGTTGTAAGAGAGAGAACATGTCTATCTGTATAACTGATTCTCCCTGGGGAAGACCAGTTCTTTCAAGCTATTCTTCATACTCTAAGCAAGTATGCAGAGCAAAACCAAGATTATCGATGGCCTTTTCTTCAAGCCTATGACGATAGGGAGAAGACAATGTATTGCAGTAATGCATGAAAGTGGCTTGGTTCTGAGGGAGGATAAGTTCAGGTATTTGATTGTATAACTTGGTGAAACGCAAGTTGAAAGACCTGATGGTCTCACCATCTTTATAAGTTACGTTATTGTATTCCCTTAAATTCTCGGCAGGGCTTTTGGATTTCCCATAAGTGGATCAGAACCAATAGATCCAATCCTCCCAAATAGATAGGATTTTAGGAGGAAGGTCAAAGAAATCGGTCGCAACCTTTCCTTCCAAGGAATTGATGAAAAAGTGCATGCAAGTGTCATTGTCGTTAGCCCCTATGTTATGACACACATTTGAAAATTCCACTAGGTGTTCATTTGTACTGACAGTGTTATTCCTCAAAAACTTAGGCAAATGCTCTTTAAATTTCGAAACTGGGTGAGTAGCAGGTGCTAGGTTAAGAGGAGCGGACACATGCCACAGTGTGGTTGTGGCATCTTCTTCGAACTGAAAAAGCCAATACTTTTTAATGACTTTGGCAGGGTTTGTAGTAGATTGGACAGGGATATGGTGGCTATATAGGCTACCAATTGTTGATGGCGATGAAGATTGAGAATATGAAGCATTTCCAGTGCCACCAGAGCCACCACTAGATGCCATCTTTTGGATGATAGATGAGGGAAAGAAAGACGAGTTGGATGAATTAGATAAAGTCCTCCTTAGAGCACTTTGTTGGACAGATAACACTACGTTTCTTCTTCCTATTTCAGCAATAGGATTGATTTCAAGTGACAAGCCCCTTCTTCTTCTAGAAACACGAGAGTCTAAGGACATGGAGGAAAGGCCAAGGCTTGAAGAAACAAAATTTTACTGTTGATTTCTAGGTTGTCTATGTCAAGCCTCCAACTGGTCTTGAGCACTAATATCTCGTTCAATTGCTACCCAAGAATGGTTAAGTTCAGCACAGGTATTGGCAGTGTCTAGAATGGTGTTAAACAGGTTCAAAGCAATGTTGGTCTAGTCTTGAAGACCGGGCTCAATATTGGGCTGCCTTGCAACATGAACAATCATCAATAGAAAAACATTCAAAGAATCAAATTTAGAAAAGAAGATGTATCGATGAAAATCGAATATAAAAATTAACCGGAGAGATATCGAAGATCTCCCTAGTATGGTCGCCAAATAAATGTTGAGGAGAAGATATGAAATGATCTTACTCAAGCATTTTCAAACTCTACTTTGCTAAAGCAAAGTAGACGGGAATATCACCCTATGTTTATAGCCAACAAAAATAACATCGTAACTCACAAGTATTAATTATGAGTGCTTAGGCTAGTCTTTTATCAACAAAAAGCTTGCTAGAAATTCACTTTTTATGTGATTTTATGAATATAACAGTTGTTGAAATAAATGTAAGAACGGAAGTAAAGACACCAAGATGATAATCAAGACATTTGAGACATAAAGCAATCCTTTATTTCATTCCAATTCAGCAAAGAGTCATTTTCTTTACAAAATCTCATATAGAAATCTTGGACCAAAGTCAAACTTAGACATCCCTAATGGAACATACAAAAGGACCCCTGACAGAAAACCAAAACTGAACTCGAAAAGTTGGATCAGCTTGCCACAGATTGTTGCCCACTCGACTCTACACAATAGCCTTTATCAGTCATGAAAATTAATTCACCAACAAACAAGTCTACACAGACTATCAAAGATAGATCAACACCTCTGAAAAACAAGTGTCTGGATGATTTGATTCAGCCCTGAATATTGTTTTCTACAATAAGACCCTGCTATCACAAAAGAGAATTAGGTTGTGATGAATAAATGAATGAATGAATGAAAATTGAACTATCTCAACATAACTCAAACAACAAACCTTAGCATGCTTCTGCTTCTATCCTCCTTTGTTCCTCCCTTTCCTTTTGCTTTTAACAAATTAGAATTCGTTGAAGTAGTTGAACCAACTCAATAGTTAAGTTAATTAAAATACTCAGCTAACTTTAGTTAGGGGGAAAAGCAATAATTATAATTAAGGGTCATAATTAAATAATAACTAGTAGGTGGGACCCCTTGTAACTCCCTTTGGTTCATAACAATCATAACATAACCATTAGCTAAGCAAAAGACACCTCCTTGTGCCTCCCATCAACATATTCACTTTTGGCAATTAAAACTCATGAAATTCGAAATTATTTCAAGATAATACTCATATATCCAAAATAAACATGTTGTCCAAAGATCCCCAAAGTCAATTGTCATAGAACAATAGATATAATAAAAAAAAAAATTGAAACCATATTTTCCATTCTGTGATGCAACCCTTCCTTGATTGTTGTTGTCACCTCTTGATTTTCCTGAATTTTCCTTTGGTTATGCAGAGCCTTTAGGCCTAATTTCACTAATCACGTGGGACCAATCATCCCTTAAATGCATACGGGAAGACATGGATTTGCTAGAGCCATTGGAGGGTGAGGAAAGGGAAATAGTGGCTTTTCCTTTTTCAAGTGCATGGTGTGCCTCAGTTTTCAATCTCTTGCTAGCATGGGAGCATTGCACTAGGGAGTGGTCGGAGATAGCTTTGGCAATGAGGTTAATAGGCGGAGGAGCAGGCAAAGACAAGTTGGGCCAGCCACGATGTTGGGAGAATGTCGGGTGGACAATCTCCTGCCATCCATCATTTTCAGGAACCTCGGGTTGTAATGAGACATGAGGAGGTACATGGATATCGGGTGCTTGTGGGGCTTGGAAAGGAGGCCTTTCAAGCCTAGGTTGGACTATTCCCTTCCCAATCCAATTAAAAAATCTAGCATGAAACAATTGGCCAATCTTTTCTGAATCAGCGTCAAAATGTATGGAGAACCAGGGCCTTCTTGAGCCTCGGTTCTAGCTACCTCTACCTCTGTTTTCTCGGCCATGGCTTCCTCAACTGAAAAAACTCATCCTGCATGTGTGATCGTTTAGCAAATAGTCTTTTAAATAACCATACATGACAACTCTTAAAAATATGAAATAGATTTGGCTCAGAATGTATCAAACTCATGCAATCCAATCCATACAAATTGTTTTATTGTTAATCAATGAGCAGGGGGTTGAAAAGGGTTCTGGGATATGTAGGGGTTTGTATTGAGCAAAAATATGATATAATGAAAGGGGAGAAAACATGGTTACTTCTCAATGACAACAACAATCAACTGTAAACCAAACCAATAAAACCTCGCTGCAATCCATACAAGACACTGCCACTTTCATCCACTTTAACACATAAATTCTCTTCATTGTAATCAATCTCAGAATAGTGAGTGAAAAATGAACAAGGGAGGTGACAAGGTTTGTAATTAGCGGAAAGTGAAATAATGGAAGGGAAGAAGGACGTTTATTGTTCATGAAATTAATTGATTGATCCACAAAACATTCTGCGAAAGTAGATGCGTCAACCATCAATCACTTGACTAAACAATAATTTATGTGTATTTAACTAGTTCATTGTTCATAATCAAATATCAACACAATGCCATCACAAGACAGTATGTATTCCACACAATTTGTAAGAGGTGATGTTCCCTCCATCCACATACTCTGCATTTCATAATAATTTACGAACAATACCCATTTTCAATCTGTAACTATCAAAATCAACCACTGCTCATGCATTTCTTCAATCCACCATAATACTCAAAAGTCATGTTTTCATATTAACAATGAAGTCACTATCTTTGCAATCTGGACCATTATTTAAATGCAATGTCATTCGTTGAACATCTATGACAGTAACCAAACTAATCAAGACCGAAATGCCACACCGAATTGACAATTAAACATACAACCCACAGTCAGCATTTAGACCCAACTTATGCACAGGGTAATTCGCCTAGGCAATGTAACTTTGCCACTGTAAAAAAAAAACAATTCATTGTGGCTTAAGGAGCTGGGCCATCTAACCGACATGACTAATCCTTGACAACATGCCCTTCATAACAAATGATTGATAAACATGATTAAAACTATGTGAAACCCAAGCTATACATACTATACACAGTGCGGAGCCACCCAAAAACACGATGAAATGTTTCCATTTTACCAAACCAAACACACAGTCACAACAATAGTTTAATTCGTTGTTGGGTCATCAACCCAACACAATATTACTTCAATTTAGCCCAACTATGATCAATTATGTTGTGCAATTTCAGGCTTAAACAATCAAACAATCATAAGGATACAGTTCCCAAAGTCATCCAGTTCAATAATCGTTTAGCCCCAAGAGAAACCCACAGTTACCACGACCATTATCTATTTTGCAAACACACAACGCGACATGAGGCAACGTCAAGAATTTTCACCAATGCTAGCTTAAACATTCAAATAATCATCAATGCAAAAACCAATGACTATGTATCTACCAAACAACTCGTCATTGTTTTAAAAAAATCAACAACCTAATAAGTTGTAGCAAGGATGCATACCCATGTGTCCCATCGAATCGGTGCAGAGGCCCTTTCCATTAACAACACTGAGCTATCGACATAAGGAGGGTAACTGTGTGCTTTGAAAGTGTAATTGGTAATGTAGGGTTTACCACTATTATAACCGAGCTAGTGACTATATACCAACCAACACGATTGTCATACTACCAAATGGGCGAGCATGTTCTCAAAATCGTCGATAATTATACAACCATCCAATCAAAAAGCGAATCGTAACGACAGGCCAGGCTGATCTTCTTAAATAATTTCTACAGTGGAGGGCCAAGTTTGTTCTGTAGTCAACACAGGGAGAGCAGAGCCACTCTTTGTAATCACAAAACCTCCAAGGCCACAATGTATACAGGACGAACCAGGACTCATTCATGGTCGGGCACAAACCCATGACAGGGGCCATAACTGAAAGGTAGGGCTCTAGTTTGGCCTGGCAAAGGTTATTTAACGCACGTAGGGTATAACCCTTGTGCTCTTCGGTCAGCAATCACAACATAGAAGTGAAGACAGGGACGGGGAAGAACAGGACCCTCATTTCGTGACCCCTGGTGGTGCAATCAACCAATGCCGAAGTGAAAAAATCATACTAACGCAGAAAACCTCCGAGCACTAAACCCATGAAAGCCAGAGACTGGATTTAGTGATAGTGCGTGAAGATAGCTATTCACCCAAGACTAAACAAAAACCCTCCAACCAAACAACAATGATAACAAAGAGCTATTACCCAGGAAGACGAATAACCTCGACGAACTCAAAACTGTTACAGGAAGAATAATCCACTCTTCATTCCAAGAATCTGAATTTCACATAGCTGCAACACTTAGGAAAACAAAAACCTATACACCCGAGCCAGTAATAATTTAATAACCAGAGCATAATCACGAATGGCCAAAAAAAGACATACCTGTAATTCCTTAAAACGAAAGTTGGTCGAGCGGTTCTTCCCTGTTGAAATTTCGGATCATAACCACAATAGCAAGATCAAACAATAGCCTGATTAGGGTGGCAACGAACATGAGGGGTAAAGGTGACGTGCAATAAATGCACGTCGCCTCCACCCACAATTCATTTACTCACCAGTACATGCCACCTAGCTTCCAATTAACGCCATTAATTTAACTCTGCGTTGGAATCTGCATAGGTTACTTGCCAAATGTGCTTTCCATATCATATATCCAATTTCTTAATATATAACTCAAACAAAATCGCATAACCATTAACGTTCACCACCTTGT
>SNQJ01S0000272.1:67204-79147 GCA_010110895.2 Picea sitchensis | reverse complement strand
ATTAACGCCATTAATTTAACTCTGCGTTGGAATCTGCATAGGTTACTTGCCAAATGTGCTTTCCATATCATATATCCAATTTCTTAATATATAACTCAAACAAAATCGCATAACCATTAACGTTCACCACCTTGTCAAATGAGTCATCGATGTTCAATCTATCCAAATACACCATATGTGGATTGGCCACATAATTCAGTTAACCATTGTATAACCATTAATACTATCACCTTTCCAAGTGCGCCACCAACATTTCACACCATATGCATATTAAGCATGTAATCCAATCACAATTTCATAACCATTTACTTCCTAGCTAGGGCTTAACAATAATCAACAAGTATTTTCATGCATGCAATATAGTTAAGATAACTTTAAAATCTTCCTCTTGCAGTTGTTTCTCCCTTCCTTTAAGTTATTCACATGTGATATTGCAGAACTAGGTCCCCTTCCCTTGCATTTGTTCTAATATTTTGCCTCTCTCAAAATTTCCCTTCATGTAATTTTACTGACATGTTTGTTATGCAGGTGTTATAAGAACAGACAACAATGATATTAATGAATAGCATAGGCAGTAGTAACATAAGGAATCAACACTTCATAAGATCAATTCATAATCAATAACAACAAGATCTCCATCAACCATGTGAGTCGTGTCACACATCATTTCAACATCAAAATGAACAGATCTGCTCTCCAATAGTTCAAGGGGGTCCCACCTACTAGCATTATTTAGTTATTATAATAATAGGCTTTAGCAATACTTTGCAGGTAAAACTTCGCTGACAATTTTTAATCGTTAACAAGGACGACACCTCTCCTTCCTTGAATGTGCACCATGCATGTTGATTAGCTGGCGTGTGCTGAGATGGAGCGATGCTCCTGCATCATACTCCACAGCAGAAAAAATCATGAGCTCTTTCTCATGGGCTTTCCAACGTGGCTGAAATCCACTTGGATCCCAAACTTTCTCTTGGAGTTGTCTCTCGGCTCCTCTACTTCACCACTGTTGCTGTTACATCATCCCCGTTGCTCGTGCAGATCTTCTTTCATCCAACTTCCTTGTGTTGACTGATTCTGTTGATGATCTCAACATCAGCTCTCTGATCTCCTCAATCACCTTGTCCAGTTGTTCGATCGGTTGGTTCCTCTGTTACAGACTAGCTCGCTGCACTTGCTCCTTGTCAATGGGTGAATCACACTGATTTCACAAGACATCTTCCTCCTTTGTGGTCTTAGCTTGCCACTCTGCTACAGTTTTCACCTCTGCAGGCTCCTCATCACTGAATTGTTGCTCATCTACCACTTCTTCTGAAATATTTGCTCATGTCAGTTCTTCGAATGTTCCCATTTCATCTCCCTCCAGCTGCTCCTCATGATGGTGTGGTCCTTCATCCACTTCCAACTTAGCTTGTTGGATGTGCACACTTTTCACTACCACTCTCCTCTCAAGAGATTCTAATTCTTCACACAGACCAGCAAAGTCTATGTTGTATGCTTCTCGTTTAGCTGCAAACTTCAATGTTATAGTCATCTCCTGTTCCACTTTCTAGCTGAAAACGTCGAGTGATTCTGCTAAATGCTCCTCTCCTTCTGTTGGGACAGACATCAATATCCGTTCCTTCTCCTCCATGACAGTCTCTGTCGATTGTCCTTCTGTTGCTTCTGCAACATCTGTGCTAGCCTCTCCTTGGCCGCTTGGTAGGAATATCTCGACTCCTCCAATGTTCAGAATGTCTCTCTGATCTTCCTTCTCTGTGACTTCTCATCATCTTCATTCACGCAACTCACAGTTTTGCGTGAATCTCCATCTGAGTGAGGTCTCTCCCCTGCCTCCTCTTCATCTATTAATGAACTCTCCACTGAGCTCATCTCTTCTCCCTTTCCCACCTGGAAATATAGGATGTCTCCTCTGCCCACCTGGCAGTATATGAGATCCATCGATCCCTTCTCATTTCCCACTTGGAAATCTACAAGACTCTTGCCAGATCTATTTTCCTCATGACTGGGTTTTTTAGCATGCCTCAGCCACCTCCTTAACATCTGTTGTTGCCTCCTGGCCAACAAATTTTGAACATGCCATTTGGTTGTTCTCTTCAAAGGCCATTCGTACCTCTAGCGTACCTTTGACTCCTATTACATATTGAATGCAAGCTCCTCCATCTGCGCTCGGATTTCACTGAGCTCCTTGTCCATCTCCACTCTTCTCTTCTGCGACTGGACTTCTCCTCGACCACACTTATGACCGTCGATAGCCATCTTCACCTTCTACCTGCCCTCCTAACAATTTGTTGCTCACTCTGCAACTTAGAGCATCTTAAGCCTCTCCCTCGCCTGAAATCTATAGACAAAAAATTTCTCTGATACCACTCTGGTATCAAACTATCTCTTTCATTTCCCTTCGCCCACACTCTGCGGACAATTTCAAGCTCTGATACTACTATGGTATCAGACTATCTCTTTCATTTCCCTTCGCCCACACTCTGTAGACGATTTCAAGCTCTGATACCACTATGGCGCCAACCTCCCCCCTCTCATTTTTCTCCTTCGGAGCTGGGACGACCTCCCGGTCTAGGATTGTTCAAGTCATCGAGTCAAATGACTCATTAGGATCCTAATGGAACCGATTTCAACTTGACACAGGTCCCCTTCTATTCCTCGGCACACACGATGTGGTAACTGTGAACCCTTTCCTTAGCGCTTTTCAACTCTTGCGCCAACTTCCTTAGCTCTCGCTGCTAAGCTCCTTCTAGATATGACCACGAAATGCGACCGTGGGTAAACTCCCTTCATGATCTCTCACTTCGAGACTTTTGTGAACTACTTCCTCCCTTTTCCAATTTTTGAATTAGCGAATGCTTCGGCACTAGATCTACGATCCTCATTCTTTTCGCAATCAACGACTGTGATCAAATCACGAGTTTAGGTTTTGCAAGTCTTGTCTCCCCTCGACTCTGCTTTTCCGACTTACAAATCAATGATGCGTTGATCCTTTGCCACACGTCCTTCCAGATCCAACGGCCTGGATTAATATTGTTCTTCGCAACTTCGAAAGATCCTTGTCTGCTCTCGGCAAACTTTATGAAGTTCTTTTTCCCGAACCTCTCGATCTTCTGCCACATGTCTCCTCCTTGATGATGGGGAATTTATCTGTCTTCGAAACTTCAGCAAGTCCTCCACTCCTTTTCACACTTAGCACAATTTCCCTTTCGAGACTTAGACTGTTCTCGAAACTCCTTTCTACACTCCTTGCAGAGTTCTGCACAGACTTCCTTCTGTGACTTTGCTTGGCTTGAAAACCTCCAAGGTTCCAATTTCTTCTACGAGATTCTTGTGCCCTCCTCACAGTTTCTCGCCCTTCCTCCTGAGCTTATAAGGTGAACTCTCGATACCTTAGTGCATGCCTTTCACTAGCTCAGTTCTTTGACGACTTCTCCCTCGGCCTTATGGAAAGTTTTAAGGCATCTCCTTTCCTTTGTCGATGCACTTCTTCAAAATCCTTCCTTCACCAAAATGTTCAGCAATTCTGGGATTCTTTCATACCCTCAACCGTGTAGTTCCTGGGTATGCCTACACAAGCTCAATACCCTCATGGAAGAGTATTCCAGAGTGTTCAGTAACTATGCATTGTATCTCTCTCCGCACAATCTTTATTTTCAAGGGATGTAACCACCTTGAAATTTCTCCCTGAGTATGTAAGTAAATCTTGTGTGCCCTCATGGCAGCTTCTCTTCTGACTCTACTGAGTTCAAACCCACACTCCTTGCATCGGCTTACAGAGTTTTCCAGCTCTGTCGCACACTCCTTGCACTTAGCCTAGAGAACCAAACTTAACTTAACACACTCGCGGATAGAAAATTGTATCTCTATCCCTGCACATGATTTCTAACATCCATCTACAATTCAAAAACATTTAAAGACATTCACAACACAACATCCATTACACAGAGAGATAAAACAGGAAAAAATGTCATTTTCTATTAATTGTGGAATGCCAATTTACAATGGTGGATTCCGAGCTACAACTGAGTCTCGACTCTTTGTATCTCTCCTTGATATCTGAAATTGTCTAACAGTTCGCCACCCAACTGCCTAACTCAACCAACCCTACTTTGCCTACAATACAAATATTTATACAAGAGGGGATCTGTGAGCTTCCCTCGTAAGCTAACAAATGGTGTCAAATCACCATCCCTAAGGCTTATCGAAAGGCCAAATTACAATGATGAAATTCTGCTCCAAATCGGATGCAGATCCATTTTGTCGTCAGCCTATTAATGGCGACCTTATCTCCAGCTTGTGCGAAAGCATGATTTGGCTCTTCCAGCTTGTCTTCAATTAATGTCTAGATCCCGCCTTGGATTCTTGAGGCAAAAATGAGAGGATGACACCTCTCCTTCCTTGAATGCGCACCACACATGTTGATTAGCTGGCACGTGTTGAGATGGAGTGATGCTCATGCATCAACAATAGCTGCCATGAGTCACCCATAAATGGCATTTTTGGGGGCCCATGTGGACCAATAAAAAAGTTCCATGTGTCATCCATACAGATGATGTGGCATCTATATGATGATGTCGCAGGTGACTGGATGATGAGGTGGAAGATCCATACATTGACGTGGAAAATAAGTGGACCAATGACAACATGACATGTGGACCCATAAGAGAGTGCCACATGGCACTCTCCGATTAGCCAATAATGGCTAAAGGAGAATTAAATTCATTAGGTTGGATGAGAATCGAACCCATGACCTATTGGGGAATATTCCTTAGTATTAAGAACTATCAACCTATCATTGTGCCATACATGCCTCTTTTTCATGTACCATGCATGCCTCTTGTTAAAACTAACAAACAAATAATATTTAATATTAAACCAATTCAACCTGAGATTACGATCGATGGTTTGGCTGACCCAGGCCTATTTAATGGGCATGAAAACCAATGTCGATGACATGAATTTGCATGCCAGCATTGGAATGTGTGGCATTGGAGTTCGTGCAACGTGAAAAATCCCTTGTTTTGTGTGCAAGAGGTGTTCATAGTTTTGTCTTACCTTGTTTTGCATGCTATTGAGTTCTTTGAAGGAAGTATAGGGTGTTTATACTCATTTTTCTTAGAATTTTGAGAGGAATCTGATGGTGATGTCTGTTTTGTGTAAAAATTAATGTATGAAAATTTTAGTCCAATTTTTCATGTATGAGACACATAGTCTCGTTATGCGTGCAAAAAGGGGTCTTTATGCACCTGCTCAAGACATACTCAGGTTTATACTCATTTTTCTCATAATTTCACAAGGAATTTAGTAATGACCTTTGTTTCTGGGATTGAGTGACAGAATTAAAAGGTGTCTTCAAAAAAATTGGTATTTGTAAGTCCATTCATTGTAATTTTGGCATCTGAGCATTAAAGAGCAATCTCAATGATTGAAAAGGGACTCGGAGACGTAGCCCAAGATGGGTGAACTCCGTTAACAAATTGTTTATGTGCCATTTGAATTGTTGTTGATCTTACTTTACTTCATTTCAACATTTTATTTCCCCAAGTTATTCATCATTGTTATTGAAGTTAATGGATAAGTAAGACATTCACATGTTATTTTTAAATAGTTAAAGACGATCTTAATTTCCCGAATTTGGTCGGATGTTTATGTGTATTTAAGAAATAGTTGACATCTAAGGATTTTCAGATCATCGGCCCTTTTTGCTTGAGTGTGATGTGTCGGGTGAGGGGATATGAGCAGTTCTAATGCAACATAGACATCTGATAGCATATGAGAGCATGAAACTCACAACATCAGAGAGGCTCTACTCCATCTATGACAATGAAATGCTCACCATCGTGCATGCCTTGGTGAAATTCAAAAAGTACTTGGTAGGTGGAAAATTTGTGGTTAAGACTGACAACAATAGTTTGAGACACTTCCTAGGGCAGAAGGACTTAAATCAATGGCAACAAAAGTGGGTCAACAATTTGCAAGCATACGACTTTGACATCGAGTATGTGAAAGGGAAGAAAAATGTGGTTGTTGATGCTTTCTCCAAGAAACCTGAGATATGTTCACTTGCATAGATTTCAGCTGACTGGAAATCTCACCTCTTGGTAGAGTTTTCCAAGACTAAATTTGCTTGCGAGTTGATGGGTCACAACATACAGGATGATAGGTATAGAGTGGTGGATGACATCATCTACTACAAGGACTGCATATAATTAGTCCCTGAGTCTACAATGAAGGAGAAGATTATGAGGGATATGTATGATGTACCTTTGGTAGGCCATCTTGGATACTTTTAGACTTACATGTAGATCATGGAAAGGTTCACTTGGAAGGGCCTCAAATATGATGTATTGAAGCATGTGGAGTGTACGACTTATCAACAAAACAAGTCAAAGCAGACTCATCTTGTGGGGTTATTACAACCATTAACCATCTCGGAGCAAAAGTGGGAAAGTGTGTCCATGGACTTCAGCACAGGGCTACCCTTAGGTAAGGGGCAGAGACTACATATATTTCGTGGTCGATCGATTGACCAATTTTGCACATTTCTTTGCCATATCCTTAGAATACAAGGCACCAGAGGTAGTGGAGTTGTTCTTCAGAGAGGTATTCAAACTCCATGGGCTACCGAAGTACATTGCAAATGGAAGAGACAACATATTCCTCGGTGTATTTTGGCAGGAGCTATTCAGGTTGGCTAGTATAGAGTTGATTCCTAGCACTAGTTACCACCCCCATACATATGGTAAGATAGAGATCATGAACAAGTGGCTCGAGGTGTTTTTGCGTAACTATGTGTCCGGGCAACATAAGGCATGGGTTAACTAGTTGCATTTGGGGGAACATTGTTATAATAACACTTTTCATATTTCCACAGGTATGACCCCATTCTGAGCATTATATAACTATGATGGTCCTTCATTTGTTGATTTGGCGTTTGGAGATAACAGGGATCCCAAAGCAAAGGATTGGATCCAGAAAAGTCAAGACATCCTCAAGGCTCTTAAGCACAATTTTTAGGTGGCACATAATAAACAAAATATTTATGTAGATAGGCGCAGGGTCGAGCGCACATTTGAGGTGGGGGACTTGGTGTTTTTGAGATTACACCCATATAGACAGTCTTCATTGAAGCAAAGTGGTGCAAAAAATCTTAAGCCATGCTTTTATCGCCTTTACAGGGTGATTCAGAGGGTTGGTGAGGTGGCTTATGAGCTTGAGTTGCCGAAAGGGAGTAATATCTACAATATGTTTCATGTTTTGTGCTTCAAGAAGGCATTGGGAAAACAAGTCACTTCTTCGAACGAGTTACCCCCATTGGATGAGGAGGGGCAGTTAGTGTTGGTTCCTGAGGAGTTTCTGGAGGTCTGAGAGAGGAAATTGCGTAACAGGGTGATCCGAGAGCACCTCATCAGGTGGAGATATTTGCAAGTAGAGGATGCCACGTTGGAAGGTGACCAGATCTTGTAGCATCCAAACTTGCAGTTGCTTAAGGACAAACAATCTCGGGAAGGTAGGACTGTAACGTCCCTTTCCAAATGATCTCCATGGGATTGAAGGAATAACCTAAGTGATTCCCGTAGGCTATAGTCATGGAAGGAAAAAAGGGAATTAATTAATTATTTAATGTCAGCAGAGCGAAAAATAATATTTTTAAAAGTGACACTGAATAAATTAACTGAAAAGGTGTTTTAAGTGACTTTGAGCTTATAAAGTCACTTTACTTTATTAAAAGGGTAAAAGGGTTAGAAAAAGTGAATGAGGAGTTAAAAGAGGAATGAGGACGCCCTCTCTCATTATGGAATGTTATTTTCTAAAAACAATTTTGAGGATCTCTTGTGACTTTTGTCTCTTGGGATGAAAAACCCTAGAGAGGAATTTGGTGGTGAGACCATCCACCCTAGCTAGTCGGGAAAAAGATCATTCGAATATTTTTATTGTGTTTTATGTGTGGCAGAGTTTATCTTTGGTGGCTCAATTTTATTATGTGTGGCTGATTTTTTATCATTTGAGGCTGAGTTTTAATAATGTATGGATCAAATGCTCTTCAGGAGGCTAATTTTTCATTAAAGAGGGTCAAATTACTTCATTGATGCATCTATTGCTTAAGGGAGTCTCAGTTACCTTGTTGTAGGGTCGATTTTCTTCATTGGGATTGAGTTCTATTATGGCTGGCCAAGTTTCTCATAACAAAGGTCGGGTTGACTGAAGGAAGGGGCAAGTTCCTTGTGGGAGAGGTTGTTTTACTTGTGGCTACTATTATACATTGGTGGAGTCGAATTTATTATTTCCAAGAGGTATGAATATCAATGGTTGTCATCTACAGGACTACCCACAATTTTCTGAGTGGTTGCACATAGTTGTTGGGTCAAATTCCTTTCCCTCGAGTCTGTTCTCATCAAAGGAGGATCGTTGCATCATATTTACACCTATAAGCCCATTTATCTTAACGTTTTGCAAAGGCAACATATTGAATATAGACCATGTTTCTCATTATTTGTTAATGTATTGTTTATTAGGTTTTCCAATGCATTTATGTTGTCATATCTATTGAATGCAATAAATATTTTGAGTCTTGTTATGGGTGTTTCTTCGTAAGTCATAAGCAAATATTTAAAATTACATATCTATTGTTGGTAGAGTGCTTATATGCAAATTGTTTGACAAAACGACTACACTGTTAAATTAAGGGAAAAATCCAAAAACAAAATAGTGGGGATTTTACATCCTATGTTTGTTCAGTGAATTTGGAGAGTTTCTCTCCAACCTAATCTAAGGCCTTGACCCTAAATTTGTTGATGGACCCTAGAAACAAAGTCTAGTAAATTTTAAATTTAGCATTGATTTTAAGTAGTTGTTCTTTACTCAAAGGGTACGGAACTACAACTGATGTTGTTTGAGACTCTTGCAAAATGAAACTTATAAGAACACTGGAAAATAAAACTTTACACTAATTCTATAATGAAACAAAGTTTCAAGCAAGAAAAATGCATGAACAATCTTTCAAACCTTGAAATGCAATTTTTTCTCTTTCTAATGTAAAATGCACAATGAAACTCTCAAGATAAACAATAGAAGCAAACAAAAGGGTGTTCTTTGTTCCTTTTTCTTTGAAATTATTTTCAATATGAGAAAAAAAAAATCCTATGCTAATATCTTTCTTTTTCAAATATGAATAAAAACAATGCAACAAAAAGAAAGAGATGTAATTAGCAACAAACTAGATTTCTTCATTTTCTTCTTCTTTCCACTAAAGAAAAAACTAACAAAATATGCTAAGAGAAAGAATTTTTTTATTTTATGTTTAAAAAAACAAAGGAAAGCACAAAATAAAAGTATCAAACTCAAATACAGACTCAAGTTTCAAAGATGATTGCAACAACGACCAGGAAACCGAGACCCTGAGAACAATACTAGTTTTATAGTTATGCAATCCAAGGAATAAAAAGGAGCAAAACAAGGATAAAAAAAAATTGTTTTCCATTCAATTTTAAGGCATTATCGAACCTCTATAGTATACAAGAAGTTTTAGGATCAAACTCCCCGAAAAAGACCCCCCAAAAAGCCAAAACAAGGCTAAAAAAGGCTGAAAAAACAAGCAGGAAATCACTTTTTTGGAACCATACTCCCCTTTTATCACTGTAAGTAGCGTATATGAGCTTATGAACACACATTTTCCTTCTACATGGAGTGTATGTACACGAATTAACCTTCTACAAGGTGTGTATATGACCCAAATTTCCAAAAAACACTTACGCAGTTGTATGCGCTTTTGCCTCGTACACACTTTTCTCTTTCATAAGAAGTGTACGTATGCTTCTGTTGTCAAAGGAAAAAGTGTATACAGCCTAATAACCCAAGAAAAACTTGTAAAAACTAGGTCTAAATCCATAAACATTAAATGCATAGCAAACATAGAAAGAAAGCCAAAAAATAATGGAAAACGAAGAGCAAATCCAATAATGACTCACAACCATAGAAGCATCAATTAATGTTCTTTTTGTTTTGGCTTTATAAATCAAGACTGATTTCTAAGACTACTAAGGAAACATATAGAAACCAAGAGATCCAAGGAGGACCCTCAAAGACCAAGACAAGACCTTGACCAAGCAAAAAGAAAAAAATCTCTCTTAACATGACATGTACACGCATGTCACATAGGCAAGGAGCATATGTACGCGCCCTTCCCTCTTACAACCTGCGTATGTACACTTCTATTATTGAAGAAAAAAGTGTACAACACCTAGAATTTCAATAAAAAACAAGAAAAATATTGGACTCAAGGACTGAAAATAAAGGCCTAGGTTTCTAAAAGATTGAACTCAATACTAACATCAGAAAGCAATCAAGAAAACCAAAGAAACGAAATGCAAGCCCCCTAAATTAACCCAAAAGGAGATGTTCCCTAGTATGGTCGTTAGTTATGTTATGGGAAAAGTCCCTATGGCTATGGGTCAAAGCCACAACAGATCGCTGAGCATTTAAAGATCAACCAATTCCCCAAAAAGGAAAATAGAAATCTGTAACTAACTACTGATAATGAAGGAAGGGAGACTTACTTGGTGTCCTACATCTAATGAAGATCCCAATGCTGAAAACTTTTACGCTCCTTCCAAGTTGCTCCTTTTTCAACCTACAAAACTTTCAAGTGCAAGACTACAAAGGACGACAATTATCTCATAACCAACTTCCATGAATTTGACCAAAAACATAAATAATTGCAACAACTAGTATTCTAAGTAAAAAGATATTCAAATATAATGAACATATACAAAGAATACCAAAAATTCAAAGGAAAGAGGTATCTTTATTGGTTGACCACAAATTTTAGGGTGGTTATCACTTGCACCTATTGCAACACTGCTTCTCGAACGGACTCCAAGTCCCTCCACCCACACAATTGAATATAGGATGAACCTCAAACTCCAATGCTCAGAAAAGACCCAAAGAAGATCAAGGGAGACTTTTTGGTTGGGTATGGAAAGCATGGAAAATGTTGGAAACAAGGGTTTCTAGGTCTGAGGACATGAATCAACAGTGGGAATATAAGGGCTTGCAAACAAGGTGGGAAATAGCTAGCATAACTTTTCTTCAAGAATGCTTCTCCTCTCCTCATGGATTGTACTCAATTTATGCCATCTCCAAGTGGCTGGAGTGGTTATAATTCATTATGTATGAGCATTAGGGGCTTAGGAAACGAGAAAACATGTGAACCTCGCCCAAAAATGTGGAAATTGCATTTTTTTAAGCAAAATTGACATGTACGTGACTTTCTTTAGAGCAACTCGTGTATATGCATCTTACGTAGCTATAAGGGAACGTATAAGTCAACAAACAATGTTTTCTGAAGAATACAGAGGAGGTATAGGGAATTGATGTCTGCAAGTAGGATAGGGAAAAATCCAAACAAGTCATCAATGCATATGTGGTAGTGATTGATGCTATAACACCTAATATTTGGCAATGGGGAGTCTCACAATAATTGTATTTCATGCTCCACTTCCCTCTTGGGTGGTAGCCTTTTGGGCTCCTGGAACAATCCTTTGTATGCTTGTCGCAACTCAAACTGATGTTTCTGCTCTTTAGTACACAACTCCAAGGATGCCTTTACTCTTATCAACTCATACTAAGTCCGATTTTCTCTTAATAAAAGTAAAATATATTTCTTACTGGAATTAATCAACTTCTTGGCTTGGTTAGCACTTACTAATGAGATCTTTGACTTGCCTTTATGTGCATTGATGATGTAGGACTTCCCATTCTTGATTAGTTAGCATTGATTGGCTCCCCACGTGAAGATTGCATCCCTCATATACATAAAAACTACTCTACATATGTCAAGGGGCATTGTGTCCAACTCCACTTCATTAACAAAATCGACACTTACAACAAACTTAATATTACTTTGTTTCGTTACCTTGATATTTGCATCCTTGTTTACTC
>SNQJ01S0000272.1:53856-67154 GCA_010110895.2 Picea sitchensis | reverse complement strand
ATCTTTCTTTTTCAAATATGAATAAAAACAATGCAACAGAAAGAAAGAGATATAATTAGCAGCAAACTAGATTTCTTCATTTTCTTCTTCTTTCCACTAAAGAAAAAACTAACAAAAGATGCTAAGAGAAAGAATTTTTTTATTTTATGTTTAAAAAAACAAAGGAAAGCACAAAATAAAAGTATCAAACTCAAATACAGACTCAAGTTTCAAAGATGATCGCAACAACGACCAGGAAACCGAGACCCTGAGAACAATACTAGTTTTATAGTTATGCAATCCAAGGAATAAAAAGGAGCAAAACAAGGATAAAAAAATTTGTTTTCCATTCAATTTTAAGGCATTATCGAACCTCTATAGTATACAAGAAGTTTTAGGATCAAACTCCCCGAAAAAGACCCCCCAAAAAGCCAAAACAAGGCTGAAAAAGGCTGAAAAAACAAGACGAAAATCACTTTTTTGGAACCATACTCCCCTTTTATCACTGTAAGTAGCGTATATGAGCTTATGTACACACATTTTCCTTCTACATGGAGTGTATGTACACGAATTAACCTTCTATAAGGTGTGTATATGACCCAAATTTCCAAAAAACACTTACGCAGTTGTACGCGCTTTTGCCTCGTACACACTTTTCTCTTTCATAAGAAGTGTACGTATGCTTCTGTTGTCAAAGGAAAAAGTGTATACAGCCTAAGAACCCAAGAAAAACTTGTAAAAAACTAGGTCTAAATCCAGAAACATTAAATGCATAGCAAACATAGAAAGAAAGCCAAAAAATAATGGAAAACGAAGAGCAAATCCAATAATGACTCACAACCATAGAAGCATCAATTAATATTCTTTTTGTTTTAGCTTTATAAATCAAGACTGGTTTCTAAGACTACTAAGGAAACATATAGAAACCAAGAGATCCCAGGAGGACCCTCAAAGACCAAGACAAGACCTTGACCAAGCAAAAAGAAAAAAACCTCTCTTAACATGACATGTACACGCATGTCACATAGGCAAGGAGCATATGTACGTGCCCTTCCCTCTTACAAACTACGTATGTACACTTCTATTATTGAAGAACAAAGTGTACAACACCTAGAATTTCAATAAAAAACAAGAAAAATATTGGACTCAAGGACTGAAAATAAAGGCCTGGGTTTCTAAAAGATTGAACTCAATACTAACATCAGAAAGCAATCAAGAAAAACAAAGAAACTAAATGCAAGCCCCCTAAATTAACCCAACAAGATATGTTCCCTAGTATTTTCGTTAGTTATGTTATGGGAAAAGTCCCTATGGCTATGGGTCAAAGCCACAACAGATCGCTGACCATTTAAAGATCAACCAATTCCCCAAAAAGGAAAATAGAAATATGTAACTAACCACTGATAATGAAGGAAGAGAGACTTACTTGGTGTCCTACATCTGATGAAGATCCCAAGGTTGAAAACTTTCACGCTCCTTCCAAGTTGCTCCTTTTTCAACCTACAAAACTTTCAAGTGCAAGACTACAAAGGACAACAATTATCTCATAACCAACTTCCATGAATTTGACCAAAAACATAAATAATTGCAACAACTAGTATTCTAAGTAAAAAGATATTCAAATATAATGAACATATACAAAGAATACCAAAACTTCAAAGGAAAGAGGTATCTTTATTGGTTGACCACAAATTTTAGGGTGGTTATCACTTGCACCTGTTGCAACACTGCTTCTCGAACGGACTCCGAGTCCCTCCACCCACACAATTGAATATAGGATGAACCTCAGACTCCAATGCTCAGAAAAGACCCAAAGAAGATCAAGGGAGAATTTTTGGTTGGGTATGGAAAGCATGGAAAATGTTGGAAACAAGGGTTTCTAGTTCTGGGGACATGAATCAACAGTGGGAATATAAGGGCTTGCAAACAAGGTGGGAAATAGCTAGCATAACTTTTCTTCAAGAATGCTTCTCCTCTCCTCATGGATTGTGCTCAATTTATGCCATATCCAAGTGGTTGGAGTGGTTATAATTCATTATGTATGAGCATTAGGGGCTTAGGAAACGAGAAAACATGTGAACCTCGCCCAAAAATGTGGAAATTGCATTTTTTTGAGCAAAATTGACATGTACGTGACTTTCTTTAGAGCAACTCGTGTATATGCATCTTACGTAGCTATAAGGGCACGTATAAGTCAACAAACAATGTTTTTTGAAGAATCTAGAGGAGGTATAGGGAATTGATGTCTGCAAATAGGATAGGGAAAAATCCAAACAAGTCATCAATGCATATGTGGTAGTGATTGATGCTATAACACCTAATATTTGGCAATGGGGAGTCTCACAATAATTGTATTTCATGCTCCACTTCCCTCTTGGGTGGTATCCTTTTGGGCTCCTGGAACACTCCTTTGTATGCTTGTCGCAACTCAAACTAATGTTTCTGCTCTTTAGTACACAACTCTAAGGATGCCTTTACTCTTATCAACTCATACTAAGTCTGATTTTCTCTTAATAAAAGTAAAATATATTTCTTACTAGAATTAATCAACTTCTTGGCTTGGTTAGCACTTACTAATGAGATATTTGACTTGCCTTTATGTGCATTGATGATGCAGGACTTCCCATTCTTGATTAGTTAGCATTGGTTGGCTCCCCACGTGAAGATTGCATCCCCCGTATACATAAAGACTACTCCACATATGTCAAGGGGCACTGTGTCCAACTCCACTTCATTAACAAAATCAACACTTACAACAAACTTAATCTTACTTTGTTTCGTTACCTTGATATTTACATCCTTGTTTACTCTTCCTAATGGATATGGGCTAGGATAATCATGAACCTCCAATCTAAGCTTGTTGACAAGATCTATTGCTATGAGATTAACCTATGACCCATAGTCGAATAGGGTGTCTATCTTTTTCTTCTTGACCTAGACCTTGATGTGGATGAGTTTGATCATATGTTTCTCTTCCTGGTGATGAAGGAAACTTAGTTTCACCTCCTTTTGCACTGATGTGTAGACAATTGATCTGAATGGATCCAAAAAGGCCAAAAATTCAAAGTCCTCAGATTCATACGAAACCAATGCCATTGTGTAGTGCTCGTTGTGCTGATTTTGGCAATATATTCTTTTTCAAAAATGGACTCTGTATGGTGAAGTTATCACGATCTGAAATTTTTCCCAAACATGCAAAAAAAGTCAAAGTAAACATTTCGTATTGCTGACGTCAGCATGATGTGGCATATGATGTCAGCATGATGTCATGATGATGTCAGTGAGATGACATGGAAGCACTAGAGGCTGACACATGGCATGCAATTTTGTCATTTTCAGGTGTAGACACGTGGCAGTACGGAAGGACACGCTGGTAGTGACGTGGCCCAGTGACAGGTTGACGCGTGGTAGTGATGTGGCATTTGACAAGATGACTGCGCAGGCGAGTTGGCAGTGTGACTGTGTAGGTGACTCAGTTGTACGAGGAATTTTAGGCATGACATGTGACCCAATCATAGGGTGCCACGTGGCACCCTGGATTGAGCCAATGAAGGATGGGTAAAAATTTTGTTTCCACCTTCGTTGGATTCGATCCCTAGACCTTCGGACAAGCAACGAATTTACAAAAATGCGCCAGCCGTCTGAGCCAAGGGTGTTGCTTAACGACTATGCGACACATTTTGGTTTTAAGTTGGGTTAGTGTGGAGATTGGGGGTTAGCGCCTGGTCGGCAAGGCTAGCCCGTCAACCAAGGCACGTGACCAGAGGTTAAACCATCGAAATCCAAGTGCCAGGGATCCGGGGTATAACACATGTTACACCATCATGTGGCCACATGGCGCCCATATGACCAAGGGCTGAAGAAGAAGGGGCGTGGGCATCAATAATTTTCCAGGAGTGGGTTTTTAAACTTTGGAAAAGGATTTTTTCATTTTTTAAGCCTGATTTTGTTGGACTTTGGCCCTAAAAGAGGGGATCTGAGCCCAGGAAGAGGCCCAAATCATGGGGGGAAGTTGGATTTCGACCCCCAACTCCAAGTCTACTTAACCAAGCCTATTTTCCATGGAAAATAAGTTCAAAACAACAGAATGATGAAGAATTTGTGAAGTTCAAGCCATTTTTATGCAGGGAAGCCATTGAGGAAGCGAGCTTTGGAGGCCATTTTTGGGAGTTATACTCCACCTTTTTCAGTGTTGTGAGTTGTGTTGGATTCATGAGGTTGAGAAGAACACAACCATACCAGTTTTTAATCCAATTTATGTACTTTTGAAGCATTGAAATTTAATAAGAAATCCTCCCCCACTGAGACAAAGGCACAAAGACGTAGGCAACTTTGTCGAACTCCATTAACATTTTTTTGCGTTATGGTTTATTGTTCTTAATGTTCATTTTATGTTATGCATTATTTATGATGGTTGCAACATTCTTTCATTATATATTCTTCTTCTCTTCAGTTTCTAAATGGTAAATCAACTCATGCACAAACTTAACCATAATCTTTAAAAGATCATTTTCGGATCAAGTGGTATCAGAGCAGGTTGACAGTTGGTTGTTTGAAGTATGCATGATTACCAGGGAAAATCTAAGGCATGGTGAAGGAGAGATTGTAGAAGGAGATCCAGATATTGGATCAAGAAAGAGGACATCTCAAAGTGAGAATATGGCATCAGAAGAAGGGCTTTCTCAGAATGAAAGAGAGTTTCAAATAACTTTCTTTGCCATGTTAGAGATGGTAAAAGTGTTGTATGATGATTACTTTGAACAAAAGAGACCGGTTCAAGGGGGATCTTCAAAGAAAGACAAAATTGAAGAAGGAGAGGACCCTCCAAAACCTCCTCCTTCACCTCCTTCATCTCCATCTTCTTCTTCTTCAAGTACAAGTTCAAATTCTACTTCAACAAGAAAACATTCTCAGAAACATAAGACTGATATGCCATTACTTAAACTTGATGTAAAATTTCTTTTTCCTATGTATGATGGCGAAGTTAATGCTGAGAAAATTGATAACTGGGTTAGACAAATGGAGGTATATTGTAATGTGCAGCAAATCAAAGATGAGGCAACCAAAATCAAATTGGCATCGCTTCGTCTTGATGGCACAACTCTCATCTGGTTGCAAAGTAAGATGCAACATGGAACTCAATAAGTTGGTAAGATTTTTCCATCATGGCATGATTTTATTTCCACAATTAGAAAACAATTCTATCCATTGGGATATAAGGAAAAGGCTTTAATTGAATGGCAAAGTCTTAAGTTAAGAAAAGGACAATCGGTTCAGGAATATACAAATGAATTTCGTAAGATGGATTTGATGTTAGATGTTCCATTGACTACACAAGAAACTCTTATGAAGTATACAAGAGGTTTTCCTGCTTATATTCATAATATTGTATTTATGTTTGGACCTACTAATCTTGATGAGGTTTATGTTCAAGCAACGTATATTGAAGCAGGGAAAACTAAAGTTAGTGTATCGGGGGAATCATCTTCAAAGAAAGAAGGCAAAGGGAATGGGAATGGGAAGAAAGGAAACTCAACAATAGTGAAGGAAGAGAATCTCTCTTGTAAGCATTGGAAGAAAGAAGGGCACGATGATGAACATTGCTGGAAATTGCACCCAGATAAGAAACCGAAATGGTTCAAAGAGAGGAAAGGGAGGCAAAAAGTTGCAGCAACAACACATCCAATAGACTTGGGGTCAAATTCAGGTGTAGAGGACTGATTTTAAAGACAAAGGACAAGTGGGGAGTCCTATCCCACACTTGATATCTTTTTAATATCCTTTTGGAGGACCAAAAGGTCTCAGTGGGGAGGTGTGATCCAAATGGATCCAAAAAGGCCAAAAATTCAAAGTTCTCGGATTCATACGAAACCAATGCCATCGTGTAGTGCTCTTCATGCCAATTTCGACAATATATTATTTTTCGAAAATGGACTACGTATGGCGAAGTTATCGCGATCTGAAATTTTTCCCAAATAGGGAAAACAAAAGTCAAAGTCAAAGTCAACAGTCCAAACTACTGACAAAGTCAACAGTCTCTACTACTGATAAAGTCAACAGTCCATACTGCTGACATCAGCAATACATCAACATGATGTGGAAGATGACGTCATGACACATCGCATGTCGTTTTGGCATTTTCGGGTGAGGACACATGGCAGTATGGAAGGACACGCTAGTAATGACATGGTCCAGTGATAGGTTGACACGTGGCAGTGATGCGGCGTACGAAAAGTTGACTGCGCAGGCGAGTTGGCAGGGTGATTGTGCAGGTGACTTGGTTGTACGAGCCATTTCAGGCGTGACAGGTGGCCCAATCACAGGGTGCTACGTGGCACCACGGATCGGGCCAATGAAGGATGGGTAAAAATTTGGTTTCCACCTCCACCGAATTCGATCCCTAGACCTTTGAACAAGCAACAACTTTACAACAATGTGCCAACTATCCAAGCCAAGGGTATTGCTTAACCACTATGCGACACCTTTTGGTTTTAAGTTGGGTTAGCGTGGAGATTGGGGGTTAGCGCCCGGTCGGCAGGGCTGGCCCGCCGAGCAAGGCACGTGACCAGAGGTTAAACCACTGAAATCCAAGTGCCAAGGATCTAGGGTATAGCGCCTGTTACACTAGCGCGTGGCCACATGGCGTCCATATGACCACGGGCCGGAGAAGAAGGGGCGCGCGCATCAATAATTTTCCACGAGTGGTTTTTTTAAACTTTGGAAAAGGATTTTTTGGTGTTTTAAGCCTAATTTTGTTAGATTTTGGCCCTAAAAGAGGGGATCTTAGCCCATGAAGAGGCCCAAATCATGGGGGGAAGTTGGATTTCGACCCCCAACTCCAAATCTTCTTAACCAAGCCTATTTTCCATGGAAAAAAAGTTCAGAACAACAAAATGATGAAGAATTTGTGAAGTTCAAGCCATTTTTATGCAGGGAAGCCATTGAGGAAGCGAGCTTTGGAGGCCATTTCCGGGAGTTCTACTCCACCTTTTTTAGTGTCGTCGATTGTGTTGGATTCATGAGGTCGAGAAAAACACATCCAGACCAGTTTGTAATCCAATTGATGTACTTTTGAAACATTGAAGATTAATAAGAAATCCTTCCCCATTGAAACAAAGTCTTAGAGACGTAGGCAACTTTGCTGAACTTCGTTAACAATTTTTTGCGTTATAGTTTGTTGTTCTTAATGGTCATTTTATGTTTTGCATTCTTTATGATGGTTGCAACATTATTTCATTAAATCTTATTCTTCTCTTCAATTTCTAAATGGTAAATCAACTCATGCATAAACTTAACCATAGTATTTAAAAGATCATTTTCGGATCAACAATATTTTCATCCACATTAGAGCTTCTTTCAACCTGATTGCTCAAATGTGTGGCTAAAATATTATTTTTCTTTGCATCATTCTTGTGGTTCTTCGAGTTCAACTCTGGATGAAGTTTCCAACAATATTCCTTATTGTGCCCATAATATTGCAATGGTTGCTAGGATCCTTGCACTGATGTGTAGTGGATGCCATCTTCTTATCCTTTCCCCCCTTCCACTTCTTCTTCCCCTCCTTGGAAGCTTCTTAGTGCTCTTTTTGCTTGGAACCACTTGGCTACCCTTTCTTGTGGCCTATTTTTTCCAGATATTGTGCCTGTACACATGCCTCGTCCATTGTCCTTGGCTTGAAAAGCATCACTTTATTTCATAAATGGCTATGTAGACCCCCCAAATACTTGAGGAGTGCATCTGGGTTCTTCGGAGAGATACCCAACATTATGGCCATCTTTCTCAACTCGGTGGTGTACTCCCTTACACTCTTCTCTTGCTTCTGCCTGAAGTAGTACCATCAGATCCATCGGTCCTCTACATACCCAATAGGGTAGAATTGGGACTTAATGAGGGTTTTGAATTCCTCCCACATAGTTACAAACAGATCACCCTCTGGCCTAAGTTTTTCCATATGTTTTCCTCACTAGGTTAAATAATGGCCCTGTAACTTCATTCTGGCAAAGGATATCTTATGTTCTTCATCTATATGGTGAAAGTTGAAATAAACTTCTAGTTGTTGCAACCAATGATTTAGTTTTAATGTATCGATCTCACCTTGGTATGGATTTATGTCCACTTTTTCTTCCCTCTTGAATAAATACTATTAAGGGTTCATGGTATTGGAACTCAACTAATCTTTATGGGGTTCTTTTCATGACTCTTTTTATGGGTCTTCGTTATGCCTTGGTTTCCCATTTGATCTAATTTTTGAGTTCGAGCCTCCAACTTCTCTAAACAGTTTGAGCTTGCTTGATAGATCTACCATGAGGGGGGACATATTGCAAGATATGCCAACAACTCTCTTCCAACCTCACAAATATCTCCTTTGTTGGATCTCAAAGATTGTTATGAACATACTCGTTGGCCTTGGTTAGGGTTATGTGACTTTCTTCTTAAACTGATTCCTAGATCCCTGCAACTTTCCACAAATACCCCAAGAAAACCTGCTCTAATACCAATATGATCTATAAATTGTAGTAGATATTCCACTAGAAGAGTTCGTCACAACAGATCTAATAAAATGCTGAAATATTTACTGCGAAGGTTAATTTCCTTTAGATACCAGACTCTTTAATTACTAGTTTTATTCTTAATGTATGTAATAGATGAAATGTGAAAAATATAGAACATTAATAAATACTCACACACCATCCACAAATAAACACAATATATTACTTGGGAAACCCAATATGGGAGAAAACTCAGCTAGAAGGTGAGGTCGCTTTGCTCTCTTTTCTTCAAATGCAAGTACAAAGAAAGAGACACTCTTTGTGAAGTTTCCTTTGACAACATGTATGGCTGCTATAGAATATCTACTCCTCTATTATGCTCTCAAAATACTACTCCTTGTTCTCTTCTGAGCTATGGAACAAATACAATGCTAAAGATTGGAACCCCTTCTCCTCCTAGTGGCCCGATATTTAGCATAGCTCGATAGCCATCATTAAAATGACCCAACAAGTTGATTCCTCTAATTTTTTCCACTTTGAAAGCATCAAGATAGATGACAAATAATATAATGGTCCAATCCATATCAGACACAGTAGTTGTTATACATTCCTCTTTAGTAAAAGAACACTATGAAGATCAACAAAATGATAATGGCATTGAAAGGTCCCTAGATCCAATCCAATAGTTCTCAATAATTACTTGTGTCAATCTATACCATGAATTTAGGGACATGGGAACCAATAAAGGAGTGAGGGAAATGACACCAAATCAATGGGGTATTGTATATGACTATATCTTAATGGTGTGGCTATGAGAGAACCACTTTAGGTACCCATTGTAGTTTTATCTACTTCTTCCTTATGCTTTGAGCTCCAAGCATTTTAAAAAAGAAGGGCATGTTGTGTCCCTAACACAACCAATGACAAGAATACTTATAGATGTAACACATGTTCTCACTATATTTGTTAGTCACTGGGTTCCATAGGTTAATAATGACCCAACATGTTAATAAAGGTCATTTTGTATAATTACACATATTTTTATGCATGCATTGAATAAGTGATTAGTAATGGAATTAGAGATAGCTTTGGGGACAAAGCTTGTTTAAGGGGAGGGCATGTTATGTACAAAAGCGATGTAATCTTGTAGAAAACTTTACTTTAGTTGTTGAAATCCAGTGATACATAAACAATTAGAGTTCTCATTGATCCAGAACTCTAATCGAATTTTTGACAATATGGGTCGATCCATAATTAGGCAAAAACTCGAAGGACATTGTTCCACCATGCATGGGAATTGGATCATAGTAAATCACCATTTTCCCCAAATTTTTCATTGGATTCTTATCAAATTTGTGGTCGGAAAGAGGGTCCATTTGCTACAAGATTAGCTTACTCCATTATGTAGATATATATACATAACATATTTTGTAAATGAGTTATTTTGTTTGTAAGCTCATTATACTCCATCACTAAGTTACTAGAGATTGTTAGTGAGTCGTCATTAATTTAGTGGGTAGGTGTTAGTTATATGCATTAATGACTCACCACTATGTTAGTGAAGCAGTGTTATTATGAGAGCAGTATTAAAAGGGGTCTCCCTCACTCACTCATATTCAATTAATTCTACTATCAATACAAACTTATTACTCATTTGAGTATTATTATATGGATATACATTCCTCCATACTTTAGGATTTACAGATGTAACCCAACCCTTGGTGTGTAGGTGCCCCCAACCCTTTGTTTCTTTCTCTTGTTTATTTTAGTTTCTTTCCTTTTTTTTCCAAGAAACAAAAAATGTGATTTCTATTCAAAGAGAGAATGGAAATTATATTTATCAAGTGCTACACCACTTTGGAAACAAAATATGGGTCTAGTAAAATTACGTCCCTTCAACCCAAAATATATTTTTCACTGGCGTTAAAGCTGTTATATATGTTCAAACAAGGATACTATCAATACTTTAACAATTTTGAATGCTACTTCATTTAATTACATCGGGAAAACCACAAAATACAAAATAGCGCCATTCCATTACCTTAAGGGACTCATTACAACGAATCATGTGTATTAAGACGAAAAAAACCTTCATCTTCTAGGAAATAAAGGAAATAGAAGAAGCATAATATCTAGTTTTCCAATGTTGATCAAAGTAGTAATGCATACTCCATCTCTACATTCCTCCATAGCCATGGAAGGCTCCAGTACTATTTCCTTTTTTTGATAATTTATCCACTTTCTCATTCAATTCCATAAAGATACAAGTAAAGGAAATTCTTTCAAATGTGTCTATATCTCATGTAATTGATCACCAATAGATTGAAGCAAGATATTAAGAAATTGAGCACCTACCTTCGTCTAGTTATTCGTAAGGGATGAATCATCAAAAATATGAATATGTTTGTCAATCCTTTATATTTCACACTTATGCATTGAATCTCAAAGCCACAAGATTTTCATAGTTATTTGAACCTACCCCAAGGCTTGATTTAAACTTGACATAATGAGAATCGGATAAAAATATAGCTCGTCCAACACTACTAAAATTTGATGGACCTTACTTGGATCTATCAAAAAATCCCTAACTTAAGTTTTGTTTACTATCATCTCTCCCAATTGTCAAGGAGAATTTTGTTGCTTGATAAGAATTCTAATTGGAAACCATAGATATGACTCGAGAGAAAACTTGAAAGATGGAATGTGCCTATCTTCAAAGGTTTGAGATTTTTTGGCTAGCAAGATTCCCCAAATGATTAGGAATGACAAAGATCTAAATTCTTTTATCTCTTTTTTATTATGCGATTGCTTCAAACTTTTCTTTAATGTCTCACCACTCCACACATTTGAAATACCAATGATATTCTATGACCCTTTCCAAATTTGTTGAGCATAAATACATTTTATTAGAAATTGTGATATATTTTCTACCTCCATTCTACACAACATGCATATCACTAGACCCTTTATACTCCTCCTCTACATGACTTCCCACGTCAATGCCTTATTTCTCAATGATATCCATACAAATATTCATGTCTTTGTGAGAACTTTTAATTTCCAAATTCACCTCCACTGCCAAATTGGCTCTTGAAGGTCTATAACAAACATAGTTTTGTATCCCATGTGAGCAGTGCAATAACCCCTATTCTTGCTTTTTTTTCCCATGCAAGAGTATCCAATTCATCCCTTAATCTGATATTACCTCTTTTAAGATTTTCTATATAAGCATTCCATAGGACAACATATAATATGGGAATTAGTTTCTTGCCATTGTTTTCCTCATTCTTCAACAAATCGAGTAGTAAAGGATTTGTTAAGCCAATACCTGTACTAATTTCATGCACTTGGCATCCTTGCTTCTGGAGAAGCTTGTATCTAAGACCCAACTCATAAATTCCTTTTCAGTCTACTCAATAGAGGTCTGCCTCCTTTTTCCTTTAACCAAATTTCAATGCTTCAACCTTTTCTTTGACAGTCTTGGAAAAGTGCCAATGGTACTTGTTAGTTGTAGCCATGGCCTCAACCTGGGCTATTGTCATTTTCTTCTTTGGCCTCAACACTTTCCATTTATTGCAAGCTCTTTGCTTGCCATGCTTAGCCCCCTACTGAATGTCTTCAGCCCCAAATTCCTGCCTAGGGTCCATCTTCCAAGTCTCAAGTTCAAGTGTGGGCCCAACCTAGAGGACATTTAAGCTTCCCAGATATTGAAACTTAAACCCGAGTGACCCCAAACCACTCAGAACTTTATCGAGAATGAAAAAGGGCAAAGAGGGGGAACATGATAGAAAGGAAAATAAAACCTCCTCAAGGGGAGGAAGCCACAACTAGAGAGGAGGAGGCCATAACTCAAGAAGAAGGCCAACCAAAACATTGAAATTTAGACCAAATCCACCCTAGCTAGACCAAGAAAAATGTCACTAGAAAATGTTTACTCATGCCAAACCACAATAGACCAAGAAGAAACCAATTCCAAACTAAGTCGACTTGTTTCCCCATGAAGTAGAAGGTTTTGCGGTGCCACCCTCGACAACTCCCTCTACAAAATTTTCCATAGTCTTCAAACCTATATCAAAATCAAGACCAAACCCTTTCATGATGCTCTGCATGAGTGGAGTAATGGATGCATAATGCTCAAACTTGCATTTAGACAAATGAGTCGAGCCATGATGGCTTCAATCTTCTCCCTTGTCTTGTCCCTTCCCCAAATACCAACTAGAACATGTGGTGACATAGCCAATGATATTGTAGAGGGACACACGTCCCTCATGTCTTCTCTCCTCCCTGACATCCCATATGGGGGAGAAATGTTCGACAACACAGGTATTTCAGCAGAGGATGAACACCTTCAGTAACCACTCACATAACCAGATCAAAGATCAACACACCGATGTTTTCACGTGGTAAAACCCCTACGGGGAAACATCCACGGTCCCAGGCAACGCGACCACTTGGAGTAGTTTATTAATGCAAAGAAAAAGATTACAGAGAGATTTTACAAGAGATTTTCTCACAATCGATCATCGACAAATGACTCTCCATGCTCTTTAAATAGAGATCATGGACCAATCAGGTGTTAAGCCACAGATCAATGACCGTTAAGATCGAGGAGAGTATGAATCGTCGGATCACTCTATGTCGGGAACATATCGTGACTGTCAGATTTCCTAACTACAAATGCAAACTAATGCATACTAAAGAAACATACTAGGAAACACACTTTTACCTAACGACACATTAGACCAAGTAGATCTTAACTAACTCCTAAGTGTCTAAATATCCTAACATCCCCCCTTAAGAACAACTTGGGATAGGATTGAAGGATTTACA
>SNQJ01S0000272.1:30569-42207 GCA_010110895.2 Picea sitchensis | reverse complement strand
GCCTGTGCGCGCGGCTAGGGTTCCAGTTTCCCTAGCTCGGGCCATCCGTAAGTTTTACACTTTCTATTAATAATATTAAGCAACAATAAATTTATTAATTTTTATTTTATTTTTTAATTTAATTTTTTTTTTCAAAATAATATAACTCAAAACCATCACAAAAATATACTCATTATATACACATTTATAAATTAAGTAATCATATAACTATGCTTAAAAAAAAAAAAAAATTGAACAAAAAATTATTACAAATTTAAAAATATAAAAATAAAAATTAAATTAGAAGATAATTATTATTATCATCTATTTTCACTAAACTTTGAATGGATTTAAAGGTCTCTAAAACCCATATAATATACATACAAAAACTAAATTAAAAAAACTTAATGCAAACTTATAAATATAAAAAATAAAAATTAAATTACAAAATAATATAATAATACATTTATTATTATTATCTACTTTTCACTAAAACGTGGATGGGTTTATAGGCCTCTAAAATTCTTAGAGCACATATAAATATGTAGAGGACATATAATATGCAATCTTAGCAAATGGGTTTCACCATTCCACCAATGAAAAATAGAAATTTGCTAAATTATGGTGAAGAAAGCGTGGAAAAAGGACATTATAAATAGTTGGATATTGACTATCTATCCTACTTTTGTCTATGCACCAAACATGCTCTTTTCTAATATTTGTAATACGATATAACCCATTTACAATAATATGAAACAATTTCTTCCATTAAGAAGTCATAAATTATTTCACCATTTTTTAAATACTTATAATATCATATAATCAATTTACAATAATCGAGAAAGATCTCTTCGATTAAAAAATAAATTATAAATGAGTAATTATATCACCAAAGTCACTAAAAACTTATATTTAATCATAATGATTTGAAATAATTTATTTATAAATGAATAATTATTTCACCAAAGTCACTAAAAATTTATACATAATCATAATTATTTGAAATAATTTATTTATCAATGAATAATTATTTCACTAAAATCATTAAAAACTTATACTTAATTATAATTATTCCCTAACCATAATTATTTGAAATAATTATTTATTTTTAAATAATAATCTATTTTTAAGGTCACGGGTAAGCGAGCCACCAAATTGGTGTTGGTGTATGAGACCAGCCATTTAAGAGGTATACATACCCTACCCCTCTGGATTTGAACTTATAATCTCTTAGAAAGAAACACATGTTCTTAACCATTAGACCCACTCAAATAGTAAATAAATATCCAATTCTAACCTAGTCATTTAAATAAATAAATTTAATGTTTTTTTAAATTATATAAAAAAATATAAATAAATTTAATGTTTTTTTAATTATATGAGAAGGTTACCAAAAACTTTGTGTGTACATAGGAAAGAGAGAAAACAAAATCAAAGCTATTCTAAACGTTTTATGTTTTTGACTATTTTAACCATCAATATTCATCTTAAAAAAGAAAAGAAGTGGTAATGGTTTGAGGGTTTGAAATCCAAAATTAATATTCTTCTCATTTAAAAATAAAAACATAACACATGTAAACAAAAAAAGATTTAATCAACTCTAAATTGACGCTCTCATTTCGGGCTAATCGACCTTTCCAACGACAAAAGTCAATGGCCCCTCAAGAAACGTCCGAGTAAAATCCCACGACATTCTAGGGGCGTCATCCCGTACCCAAATCTTGGTGTGGGCTCGTGCACCTCGAAGTGCTGTGTGAAAACTCCAAGCACTTCAGAAATGATCGTCATTCGAATATCACAGCAAAACATTGTTGCCCGTACGCCTGTCACGAGTGGCATTCAATAATCTTTGTATTAACGAAGTGGCATTGCTTCTCAATAATTTTTATCAATGAAGTCCTAGCTCTCAAGGCTCTTCTTCCCACGACAGCCCCGGCTTCTTGCCTGGAACAGAGTGTTTGCCCTGATAATTTAGTCCTGCAATGTAAATCTGTCAAGGTACGCCCATCTTAGCTTGCATATAAACACCTGCGATCTTTCTGTTTGAGCTTCAAATTAAATTGGGTCGATTCAGATCAGAGATTTTGCATCTTATTCGTGTTTCTGGTGGTTAKAACTCTTTATAAAATTTCAGATCAGTTTGTTTTAATCAATCACACGGACGAAACAAATAGCATTAATATGTAAGTTCTGCGCTCCACGACGAATCCAATACTTTTATGGGCGTTGTTCACAACGACATTTAATCTTCTTATGTTTTAAATCCAGGTCTTTGAGCTGAAACTCTATTTTCTCTCATAATCACTGACAGACCTAAAACCACACGGAAAATCTATTATCCTAATCTGTGCTTATGATATTAATGAGTTCTTGATCTGTCATTGTGTTAGGTCAATTGTAGGTGAGGATAGTTATTTTACTAACATATGCCTATCTAATGTTGGGTTTGATATTCACCTCGAGGTTGGGAAGCTAAGGATATTTAGAATTCCAACCCACCTCCAGGGTGGCCGTTTATGTTTAACTTGAGATGTGCATCCTAGAGCTTTGCAACCTTCATGTGCATATCAAACCTGAGTTTAGATGGGTGTATGTTAGTATCCATGTTCAATGCACATCATCTAGATTTAATTCATCATTACATCCATACATGAACACACAAAATGTTAGCCCCGTGGGCTAGCTTGAGTGGTTGAGCACTTTGAGTTGCATGCAGCTGGTCTCGGGTCGATCTTTGGTGCTGGCTGCTTTGAACATCATCTTGATTTAATTCATCATTACACCCATACATGAACACACAAAGTGTTAACCCGGTGGGCTAGCTCGAGTGGTTGAGCACTTTGAGTTGCATGCAGCTGGTCTTGGGGTTGATCGTTGGTGCTGGCTGCCTTTGTTGCATGCCTCACTCAATCTCTCTATCAGGTTGGGCATGGTAATCAATGCCGATGGGTTTACACTGTGTATCGTCCACAAAATGCGGGAAAGTGCCTGAAGATTTTGCCATGAGGTTTTCTTTGAAAAAAAATGAACACACAAAGTGTTGTTGGATCTCTCCACTGCCACCTGGGCTGTAGAGCACCTCACTTCCTTTGGAGCAATTAGAAGAACGGTGACCTCACTTATTTTGGAGCAATTATAAGAACGGTGATGATGTAGGTTATAAAGAACCAGGACCAGGGTTCAGGAGACACTGAACCAATGTTTTGGAAGTTATTAATCACTATAACCTCTACTCCTCTATTATGTATCAAAAATTTACTAATTCACAACTGCTTAAGTTCACACATGTTTTTTTTACTTTGTGAGTTAAAACTAGCACAAACCCATTTAAAACCTCGTCTGATATGTACCTTAATGTTGCAAGATTTGGGATTACATATCTCAGATTTCAATATTTAATGAATAGGCCATTTGTGTGAATTCAATGTATGTATCCTTGATTTTTGAAACCTTGAGGTGTAAATCATAACCAAGTTTAGCTGGGTCTGTGCTTGTGTCTATATTCCATACCCCCAATGATATATCATCTAGATCTATGCACCATTACGTTGTCTACGATAGTAGATTATAGAATGTAAAAGGGAAGCTAAGGTTCCAGGACTCCAGATTTTAGCAAAAGCCTTCAGAATCTCAATTCAACCACAACATTTTAATTCAGTTATCTTTATTCTGGAAGTTAATTTGTTTACCACTTGGCAACTATAGTGATGTAATCACATAGATTGGCCCGGGGAGTATTAGTGACAGCATGTAGAGAAGAGAATTATCTGGGTTTGTTTTGGGGAACTGCCCCAAGGGCCACTTATTGTAGCAGAGAGTTAGCTCCGATACCAATATAGATTGGCCCGGGGAGTATTAGTGTCAGCATGTAGAGAAGAGAATTATCTGGGTTTGTTTTGGCCCTTGGAGAACTGCCCCCAGGGCCACTTATTGTAGCAGAGAATTAGCTCCGATACCAATGTTGAAAATGCAAGGAGAAGAACGCTGATTCAGAAACACATTCAACTTCTAATTAACAGGAAATTTCAGTGCCATTGGGCATAATTCATTCATCACATAAGCAAGATACACATAACATTTATCCATATATACACAGAGACGAACATCCCGTGGCAAAAGTGAAACTGGCAACCAGGAGTAGGCTGTTTGAACAGTTTACCACATGTCCCTCTCCTTTATCGAGCTATTTGATCATACCATTGTGATTACCGTGAAAAAAAAATACCCTCTATTACACAATTCTCACTTAAATGTAATATCAGAATATGCTTATGGAACCCATCAGAGAAAAGAAAGAACCAAGACTGACATAAGCGAATTTGCTTTCTTCTCCTGCTCTACAGCTTCCTTGTCTTGTATTGCATTTGAGGGTCCAGATGCATTGTTTCCCAAGGTTTTAATTTTGCGGTCAACCATCAGCATCTCAACCATATCGAAGACTGACCCAATTTTCATGTCAGTTTACTCTGCAATCTTTTATCTGCAAGGAAAGGTCCATATTCTTGAACAGAAAAGTTAAAAAATATCTTTGGTACCATAAGGATTTTTTTGTTTTTTAGTTGGCAAGGCCATTTTTTGATCTTTAGTTGCAGATACTCAAGGCTCAGAGCCCCATACTTGTTAAATCCTCATATTCTAGCGTGGCTTGTAAGACACGTGCCAGCCAAGAAGGCCCTACAAGTGAGATCCTGCTAGTCCTGGTGACCCAGGGGATTCTCAGCAGCATCTCCAAACACCTACATCATCAGGTAGATGCTCATCCATGGCATTCTACAAAAGGCATACGTCTATTATTAAATCCTTGTTTGTCTTGACAGAAGGCAGGCACTACCTGTATGTCGTCACCAAGGAAAAAATAGGGTCTAATTGGGATAGGCAGGGGTTGCAGACAACTTCATCCCTGAAAGTGGTGCTGCAAATATAGGCTTAGACAAGAGCACACATGATACACCCTGTATACAGCCTTCCATTTTATTTTATTCAGCTCACAGTTCAAAAATATCCTTTATGGTTTCTTCTCAAGAGACTGGTTATTAGGTTTTATCTAATGAGTTTGGCAATGAGGACCGTCTAGATCTAGTTTATAAGGATCAGAAAGCATTTTGCAATGTAACTTCTGTTTTATTTCAAGCAATATACGTGAAGTTATTTTTGTTAAGAAAGCACCGAAAACTGAAATATGGAAGCCAGAGAAGCGTATACCTATTTAGAGGGAATGGAACCCAAGGAAAAATAGAAAAGGGAAATGTTCTGTCAACATATTACCAGACTCCAGAGGTGGTTGAAATTACAACCAAGTTAAATTCCTAATCCTTCTGCAATCTCTCTCGATCTTTGCATGTCTGACTGGATAAAACAAAATAAAACCTTGAGTATTTTGAGCATACTCAACTGTAAAGCTGTACAACATAGATAAATATTAGAAGTAGATAGACATGGCTTTAAATGGAGGGCTGAAAACTGAAACCCATACAAGATATTGCATTGGAAGTTTAAATTCCTATCTCACACCTGCTTTCACCAATTTTTTGATAAGGCTAGTAGAGTTGCTGTAATATATGAAGGTTATTTGCTTTTTCATTTTTGAAACCATTACGTTACTATATCAAATTTGTTGGAGTTTCCATTAGCAACTGACATTGTGAGCAAGTCATTTTTTTTACCAGAAAAAAAATGGTATATTTGCTATTTCATATGAAATCAAAATATACATCAACATATCATTTGCTGAGTACTATATCCAAACCAAACTGGCCCTTTCCACATCCGCATCTCTTCCCAAGCTAATTAGTCAGACAAAAGGGGACCTCCAGCCCAGAAAACATATTCACATATTACGCTGACAGATCAGACTTCTGCACAAAAATTTCAACACACCAAACTTTACAGGATTACCGAAAATAACCACTGGATACAAAACCCGACTGTAAAATCCCCTAGGGTTTTACCGTTTGGAACAGGAGTTAAGTCAACTTACAAAATATATATTTTTCACAGTACCATACAGTTCTTCCACCATAACAGTGTGCATTAATGAATAACCAGCATATGAGTAGAGTCAACCCGGTCTTATCAGTTCTGTAGCGTAGAATTTCCAACAATAAACAGTATCCAATACCCAGTTGCAATTAGATCCAGCAGTAAAACACCCTAAGGGCTGCTGTCCCAACACAGGAGTACAATAACCAGCTAATTGATGCTATTAGAGCAGTGGTACTTGCACAGAAATTCACTAGATGAATCCATGGCTTAACTAATCTCTATAACAGAAATACAAATAAACCTGGATCAGTGATTCGGTCCTTCTTTGTGGCCTTGCTGCCACTTCTTTCATCCACTATAAGCCCTCGGCCTGCCCTACCTTGGCTAATGAACTACCTGGATCACTCCCCGGCTCAGCAAAGACCTGGTTCGGCTCTTTTACAGCTGACTGTGCTAGTAGATGGGGTCTCGGCCCTCCCCAGAACACATGTAAAGGGTTCGGCTCAGGTCTGGAATGGTTCGTTGCACCATCCACTAGCTGCGGCCTCCACTAAGAATCATCCACCAGCCTCCCACGGACTACAACAGAAGCTTGGCCTCCTTGTTGGTGGATTCGGTCCTCTCAGCGCACCTCTGCAGCAGTTAAACCTTCAATGGATATATTCCTGATGTAAGAGAGAACAGGGTTGAGCTAGGGTGAGATCTAGCCCCCTGAAACTCAACAGGACACAAGGGTTGAACAACCCTCCAAGAAGACTGAGGCAGCCGCCTCCCAGGTCAGACAAAGAAATACTCTAACAATGATTCGATGATCCTTCAAATGTGCCTCTCATCTCTTTTTATAGTTTGCCCTTTGCTTGATTTCCTCCTTGATGACTTGTTCCTCAAGTTAAGTTGTCTACCCTTCTTTTAAGCCCAAGGTTACCTCCAAGAGTAGATCGTTGCCCCTTGGTGACCCTTTGGACCCCACAGCTCCCCTATCCTTGGGGACTATGGCCTACGGGGAGCCCCCTAAGCCACTATGTCCCTCCCCCGGTGGGGTTAAATGAGAGGGGACTTGACACCGACCCAAACCATTGCACAATCGCAATCTGGAACAAACAAAGAAAGATCAATATAGTTGTTGATGAGCCTCTGAAACCAGCTCCTCCCCACAGAATTCCCTGCATATTAAAAGACATTCAGCCATCCCAAGTGCTTCCTTCGAAAGAAAATCTGCTTGCTGATTAAAAACACGATATGTATGATTGATTGAAATTGAAGCAAAAGATTCCTGTAGCTCATGAATCTGCCACTGCCATGGAGAAAATACCATGCATTCTAAATTTATCACACCATTAAATCAATCTACCACCACTAGATTGTGAGCAAGTCATTGTAAGCAAATAGTGAATATTTTATTGAATTTTGAGCAGCTGCAGAAGTTATTCTTTTCAAGCAGCCCTCCTAGCTGCCCTCTCTCAAGCTAGCCTCCAAGCTACCCTCCTCAAGCTAGCCTCTTCCTAAACCGCCCTCCTGAAGGTGCCCCCTTTCCAGGTCAGCCTAGGTCAGCCCTAACCTAGCTGTCCTAACCTAAATCCTATCCTATCCTAACCTAGGAGGTGGCCCTAACCTAAAGCTACCTAACCTAGACTCTATCCTATATAAAGAGAAGGAGGCACCCTCTCTTCACATCAGTTTCTAGATCAGTTTTCATATGGGTTTTATATCAGTTCTGTAGCAGCTTATATATTCTGAGGGAGCAACAGCAGCATATGTTATTCTGGGCAGCAGCTAGAAGGCTCATTTCTGAAGGCTGTTTACTTTGTTCTGGGCAGCAGCTAGGGGCGACATCTACTGCAGAAAATAAAATGACCGAACAACAATCTAACTTACCCTTACTCTTCAAAATAATGATGAAATGAAGTACAAGAGAGAAGGGGAATGTTGTTACCACTTTTCCGGATGACTAGCAATGTGAGTACCTTGACCAAAGTGTCTGAAAATGAGTAATTTCCTTGCTGTCCTGTTAAATCAGACCTGCAAAATACAATAAAACGCAGAAAGCAACAAGGAAAATGGCCTTTTGAGGCCTCCCATAAGTGCAAAAATGCACTAGATCACTAGTTCTGTGGGTGAGAAGGGTAGGGCAGTAAGTCACAAGTGTTCACTAAGCCGAAGAGCCTTCATATCTGCTGTAGATTTAATTTCCAGCAAGCTGGAAATTACTTTTGCAGATTTGGGGATCAAATCCCCTTAGGGTCAAAACCCAAAATTTGCTACAGCCAACTAAAGTCTAAATCAATTGTTGGGCTGTAGTTATGCTCTATAATGACCAGAAATAAGAATATAACATGCAAATCAGATCTGGAATTGAAATAAAAAGGGTTTAGGAAGGTAAAACTTACAAAATATACCCTTTTAATGTGTCCACCAAGTGTAGATCTGAAGAATTTGCTTGTTTGTATGCTGATCTGCACACTTATTCTCAAATAAACCCTTGTAGTAGATAGTAGTGAAGCACAAAAACACAAAGGAATATGTATCTTGGGGTAGGAAAAACCCCAAGATCTACTAGCTTAATGAAGATAGAATTGAAATACAAAGCTAGGGTATGATTTTTTTGTATTTTTGTAATATAAGATGATTAAAATATTTAATTAAAATGGTTGAAGAAATTGAGAGATTTTATTACGTTTAATTCTTACCTTATGATGTCTCCAGTTTGTGCGATTATGGCCCCGTGAGCTCAAGATTGGCCGGATAGATTTCTAGGCAATTGGTTTTGGAGTGGAAGCACTATCGCCCCCAATGCTAGAAATTTCATCTATAGATGGGTTCTTTCTTGGATCTTGCTAGGAAAACTCCTCTACAGGATGGTCTCCAAGATAACAATCAACTTGGGTCGAAGAGATAATAGACCACTTGGTTGAAGCTACTCCCAAAGGAGTTGTTCCAACAACTTGGGTGTATTACCCTTGGATCCCACAAAGAGAGTAAGGAGACGAAGGCCTATCTTCCTCTCTTCCACGTGACTATGTAGCCCCTCAATGGATTGATTGAATATCTTCTGCAAGTCTTCTAAGAACAACTGTCAAAGCACAATTACAAATATCCAAAACCAAGAAGAACAAACATTACAACATATAATCCACAGTGACACAAGAGAATTGAGTTCTGTAAAATGACATTATGATCTTACAAAGTTTCAACAACCAAAAATGAGAGGAGTAACTAGCCTTATATAGTTAAATTTGTAACGACTAGTTTCTAACTCCCTCATTAAAAACAATATTCTTGATTTGCACATCCACAATTAGTTGGAGGCTAAACCATATGATATATATTTTTAATACATCCACCAATGGTCTTATAACTCCCTCATTAAAAATAATATTCTTGGTTTGCACATCCACAATTGGTTGGAGGCTAAACCATATGATATATTTTTTTTATTACATCCACCAATGGTCAAAATGGGATAAATCCATTAAAAAATTGCTTGACCAATTTATTTATTCATATAAGTGGTGGAGGAAAAAAATTTGGGGACATTTTCCTTTGAAAAATGAGCACTAACGGTCATATTTTGTCCACATTGACTATTCTTTCTTCCAATGACTAGTCCGACTTGTCAAATCAATTAATGAGTAGTTGTGAATTCTCCCAAAGAGGATTTAGTGGTTAAATTAACCACTTTGTTTGGAAATAGAGCATCTTTGAATAAAATTAATTATTTTGCATGTGGTGTAATGTCCCTTTTTGAGTAAGAGCTCCAGAGAGGAGGGCTCAGTAGTCTAAACATCCCCGTTAGACTATATCTAGGGAGATTCAGGGGAAAACATGGTCACTTGATGTTACTTTACTAGAGAGTGTTATAATTTGAAAGTGACATTAAGTGAAAAATGGGTAAAAGCGCCTTTAAGTGATTTTGAGCTAAAAATAGAAGTCAACAACAAATTAGCGTTTTGGAGGAGTATATTGTTGAATTTTAATGCTTAGCTCAAGCACATGTAGTTTATTTCAATATAGCATGAACTTGAATCATAAACAATGCAACAATACAATATGCAATAGTTGCAGTAACCAAGATCACAAGAAGAATAACCATGCACAAGAACACAAGAAGTTATCCTGGGAAAACCCTTCTCAATCAAGGGAAAAACCTAACAATCCTTTGCTATAGAGGCAAGAGAAGAACCCCCACACCATAAATCCTAGAGCACACAAGAGGGTGCTTCTATGACCTTGAAACTTGCGCCTAAGAGAAGTGCGCACTTCAGTCGTACAAGTAGCTTGAGAGAATGTTACAATGAAGTGTGTGTGTGTGATCCACAATGGGGATCTACTCTCTTATTTATACAAGACCTAACACAACAATAGGCATGTCTATTGGCACAATTGGGTTGACTTCTATAACTCAATGATATAATTAATCTTTACACAAATATTAATTATCTTTACATGGTGGGGCCGACTTGTACCCTTTACACAATTAGGGCTACACAATAAATCTTACTCTTAGACAATATAGTAAGGGATCCACACATCCTCTAGTGCACAGCCATTGGGAACACGTCCACCTGTGCTCAGCCACAGGGACATCACTCTCAACAGATCAACTCAACTAAGTCCATAGGAGTACAATCTGGAGAGCCATCTCAAGTCAAATCAACTAAGTCCATAGGAGTCTAGATAGGAGACCATCTCAAGTTGTCTCAACTCAGTCCAGAGGAGCACGACAAGAGACCACACATCATCTCAACTTAGTCCAGAGGAGTATGACACACTCATCACATGGGCTCTCTCACAGATCGTCTCAACTTAGTCCAGAGGAGAACGACTTGGAGAATGTCTCATGAAGCTGCAATCAACAACACTCCCTCTCAGCTAGGGAGGCATTCTCCACCAGGCTCAAGAGGAATGTGAGTAGACCTAGAGATTAACTCAAAATACTTTGAAATAATAGCTAGAGACTCACTAGATCCATGACAATACTATCATAAACCTACACTAGCAAAATACTTTGCTAAAAATTCCTACCATTAATCTCAAAGCATGCATAAGAAGATTGAAATCAAATGAACAAGATCACCTCATGTAAAAGATGGCACCAAGAGTACTCTTAACACCAATTGCCTCCAAAGATTTCCTTTATTGATAGTAGAAGGTTGTTGCAAATACTTGCAACAAGCTTCTCTCCAAAAACTAGAGCAAAAATGAGAGAGAGAAGAGAGATGGGAGAGATGGGAGAGTGTGGAGAAATTTGGGTAGAGTAACAGTAGCAAAGGAATTGGTGAGAAATGAGGAGGGGAGGGGAGGGGAGGGGAGGGGTTTCATTTATACTTGGAGAGCTAGAGCTACCCCTCTTGGATGAGTTACAAGTGTCACACATCCAAGAGAAATAGACAAAGTCAAAGAAAAGTCACTTTTAGGGTTTTGGTAAATTAAGGTTTTGGTAAATGAGTGAGGGTTGAGTGAGGAAAGGGGGAAAACACCTTTTCCTATGGTCAAACATTAAGTTAGACACCAAGGAGGGCGAATTTAGGGTTTATGTGGTTTTTTTCACTTAAACTTTTTAATTCCCACATGTCAATTAGCTAGGGAACACCACTTTAAGTTGTTGGCTAGACAAGGGGGGGTCTTTTAAGTGGAAAATTACTTTTTCAACTTAGGAAAAAGGTTAGGAAACCTTTCC
>SNQJ01S0000272.1:4188-18885 GCA_010110895.2 Picea sitchensis | reverse complement strand
TAAGTCTAGACCCACTGTCACCTCGATCTAGACTTCTTCCGTCTAGGCTCACTCCTAGGGAAGCCAAGGGGGGTAGACCCTATTAAACTATGTGAAGTTTGATTAATGATCTAGGAGTTAATTGAGTTTTTAGTTGTGAAGACCCAACCCAATGACAAACAAACAATGAAAATGCAACTTTGAATGACATGAAAACCTTTTCTTATATTCAACGATTAGACCAGTGCCTAAAGATTAACAAGATGGAGTCAATGAGATATACAACAAAATACAATTATACAATAATGAAACAATGTTATGAGAATTGAGATATCTACAATGAATAAAAGAAGTTACTTTACACTTAAAACCAATTATGTTCAATTAAAATAAAGAATAAAGAATGCTTTTAAACAAATATTCACATGAAACGAAAAATTACTTGAAAGTAAAGTGCTTGAAAAAGTAACTTGCTCAAAAGTAAATAATTGTGAAGAGTGTTTAGGTTGATTTTAACAAATTTTAAAGCTCTCTTAAATTAGAGTGTGAAAGATTCAAGCCTAAACTATGTGACTACCCCTTACTCTTATTCCCTCAACCAAAAGGAAGTGCTGGGTGCTCAAGAAGAAGGACAAACAAGGTCCTTCCCTAGCTCCATAGGTTAAATCCGGAATGCTTGCGCACTCAAGCAAGGAGGACACGTAATGCCGTGAAGCCGTCCCCGACTTCAATCCCTTGTAGCCTTCCAAGTCACCCTTTTTATTGGTAAAGGAAATAGTAATTGGGTGCCTAATTAAACTAGCCTCTGAATCCTTTCCCTTTGTTACTTTCCCAAATCCACAAAGTGGCAAGGGAAAGAAATACGGGGTATAGGCGGGGCAAAGATTTGATTACTTTTCAACAAGTTAAATTAACCAGCCTTCACGATATTGCATGGATGGAAAAGCCAAATCGCTATGCAAGGTGTGGGCAAAAAATGAATGAATTAAATAACTTGAAAATAAATTTTAAAACTTAAGCAACCTCACACTATGGCACAAGATGGAGGACAAGCCTACCGGTTTTGGCCAAGGTGGGTAAAACTAAAACTAAAGCAGAAAATAAACTTAGATCCTAGCCTTCACGATATTGCATGGATGGCAATGCCAAATCACTATGCAAGGTGTGGGCAAACACAAAGATTATTTACACTTCCAGAAAATAAATTGTAGGTAGAGAGAATGCAAGCCCAAGAGACTCTCTTGGGCTGCTTACAATGCTTAGAAAGTTGAGAGAAAGAAGAGACGGAAAGCATATGAGAATCCAGCACCTACAACAGAGTGCTCACCAATAACCAACATAAGAATACATATATAAATGATTAAATAAATGAATGCTATATACAACATTTACAAAATGAAATAACTAAGGTACAACATCATTAATTTACAACAAATGAAATCTAGTACAATTTTTTTCTTTCTAAGTACACATTTACATAATGAATGAAATAATACAAAATTCAAAATACAAGGAAAAGGGTTAGAGATACGTTACAGAGGGTGTCCCTTTGGACACCAAGTTGCCTCTCATCTGTAGAAGAGCTTGAGTTGCTGCCCATTCCGGGGAATGTTAATGGGCTCACCATCCAAATGGCTGAGATGAAAAGAATTCGACCCTGCTATCTCTCTGATCAAATATGGCCCTAACCATAAGCTGCCAAATTTGCCGTTTTTTCCAGGTTTCTCTCTGCCTTTATCCCATAACAAAACTGTATCACTAACCATGAAGTCCCTGTGTCTGGCTGACCTGTCGAAAGCTTTCTTAACCTTACTCTGATTCCTACAATTCTGATCATAAGCCCTTCGTCTGATTTCATCTAACTCAATGATCTGATGGACTCTGTTCTGAACTGCATCCTGCTCTGTGGAAACATCCTCAACTGACCCATAAGTAGGAATTCTAAGGTGCACTGGCAACCTAGCCTCCAATCCATAAACTAGCTCAAAATGACTCTTTCCAGTAGCTGCTTTCTTTGTTATTCTGTCAGCCTATAACGCATGTTTGATTTTATTATCCCAAGACTTCTTGTTTTCACCGACTATTTTCTTGACTATGGTCATTAAGTTTTTATTACTTGACTCTGCCTGACCATTTCCTTGGGGATAGTAATCTGATGCACGTGACAATATAATACCATACTTGAAACAAAAGGATGACATCTTTGCTGAACAAAAGGCCTTGGCATTATCTGTCACTATCTTTGATGGAACCCCAAACCTGGTTATTATTCTGTCTTAAAGGAAATCCATCACAACCTTTTCAGTTGCTGACTTTGTAGGAATGGCTTCAACCCATTTTGTAAAGTAATCTGTGGCTGTGATAACCCATGAATAGCCATTACTTGAATTATCATTAAATTTTTCGATGAAGTCCAAACCCCACTGCTGAAAAGGTGCTTCAACCACTACTGGTTGCAAAGGGAGTGATGCTAACTTTTGCTTTTTTGTGAAAAGCTGACATGGCTCACATTTCCGAACAAACTGATGCACATCTGAAAATATAGTGGGCCAATAATATCCTGCTCTGAGGATTTTGTGGGTAGTAGTTTTAGCAGCAAAGTGTCCACCACAAAAGCCTCTATGGAATTCATCCATTAGTCTCTTTGATTCTACATCATCCACACATCTAAGGATAATTCCATCAGGATTCTTCCATCCTAATCCATCTCTAGTAAGGACATACTTAGAAGATTTTAACCTTAAATCCCTTTTCTTGTGTCCTATTAGATGGCTTGGACAAGTTAGATTCTTAAGATAGAAGATAATGTCTGAATACCGATCAACTTGCTCAAGCTTTAATAAGTTAGGATGCCATTCTTCATTATTGATTTGGTTAACCATATCCAAGGCTTTTTCATTACTTTCTGTCAACATTTTAGCCAAGCCTTGATCCTTAATCAATTTAGTTGGTTTAATTTCCAAATCATACTCTTGGATTTTAGCAATCTATCTACCCCTTGAGCCCAATCTTTCTACTTGAGATAAAACATCTTTAACCGCAGAATTAGGAACATAACCAATCACCTTGGAATATCCAATGAAGACTCTGAAATGTTTGAGTGATTTTACCAAGGCATAAGCCTGTTTCTCAAACATGGGATACTTTAATTCTGAATTTTGCAAGGCCCTACTCATATATGCAATAGGCTGATCATGGCCTTGGTCATTTTTCTTAAGAAACACTCCAGCAATAGTGTCTTCAGAAACAAAAGAGAAAATCTGAAAATCCTTCTCATAGTCTGGGCTGATAAGGACCGGAGCTTCCCATATGGCAGTCTTTATACTTTCAAAAGCTCGTTTACTTTCATCATTCCATTCAAATTTTACATCCTTCTTAAGTAGTTTATATATAGGTTTCATGATTTCAGCATAGTTAGGAATGAACCTATGGACAAAGTTGGTTTGTCCTAAGAAGGATTGAAGAAGTTTCTTTGATGTGGGCAAAGGCACCTTACTGATGGCTTCAACTCTTTCTGGGTCTAACTTAACCCCATCTTTAGTAATTATGTGGCCCAATAACTTACCTTCAGTCACCCCAAAGACTGACTTAGCAGGATTTAGAGAAATTCCAAATTCTCTACATCTGTCCAAAACTTGCCTAAGGTGGTTAATGTGAGTTTTACCATCCTTAGAGAATACTGTTAAATCATATTGATATATTTCAATCAATTTACCAATCAACCCCCTGAAAGCATAATCCATAGCTCTCTGAAAAGTAGCTCCTGCATTTGATAAACCAAATGGCATCCTGAGATATTCAAAAGTTCCCCATGGAGTAGTAAAAGTGGTCTTATGCCTATTCTCTGCTTTAAGTCTTATCTGATAATAACCTGAGAAACCATCAAGCATGAAAATCATTCCTAATCCTGTAACCCTTTGAAGTAGAGTTTCCATCTTGGGAAGGGGGTAGTGGTCTTTTGTGCAAGCAATATTTAAATTCCTGAAGTCAATGCATATCCAAATTTTTCCAGTCTTCTTCCTAGCCACAACCAAGTTTGAACACCAAGAAGAGTGTCTAGTCTGTGCAATGATGCCTGCTTCTAACATTTTCTGTAGCTCCTGTTGGACCAAAGTTGCTAACTTGGGGTTTAACTGTCTCAACTTCTGTCTAAAGGGCTTAGTTTCTTCCTTGAGAGGAATCACATGCTGAATCACATCCTCCCTATAGAATTTTGAGCTTATCATAACTAAAGGCCAAGGCGTCCCTGTATTCTTTTAATAACTTAACAATTTCATTTTATTCATCTATAGGGGTAGTCTTGCCTACTTTTATCAACCTGGGTTCTTCAGTAGTTCCAATATTGACTTCAAGGTAATTACATAGTTTTTTCTTTGATTCATCCTTTCGCTTATGACCATCCTGTCTATCAAAATCACTTTCTGAAGAGACCACTCGTTTAGGTGGTGCTTTTACCTCATCATCATTTTCCGTGTAATTGCAACCTTCTTCTTTCAAGCTTATGTTTAAGTCTGAAAATTCATGAATGTGAAGTAAAAACTTGAGCATCTGTTTGTCATCATCAAAAACCTGCCAGTGGTTCATGTTATCCAGGACTGAAGGTCTAAAAATCACCTCAATTGAAATCTTCTCATCAATCAAACTGTCTGGAAGCTATAGTGTGGAAGCTGCTATTGCAAGTTCATCTGCCTTTGAATTCTGTCCTCTAGGAATTGCAATCAAATCTATAGCATCTAAGTCATCTATTAAGTTCCAAATTGCATTCCTATACCCCTTCAATCTTTCAGACTTGCAGGCAAATTTATTCTTTAACTGTTGTATGACCAAGTCTGAATCACCTTTGATGTTTAGACATTTAATTCCCCTATCTCTGCAAAGTTCTAAACCAAGGAGTAAAGCCTCATACTCAACAACATTGTTGGTTGCATCAAACTCCAATCTATAAGCAAATTTCAACACTTCACCATTTGGAGCTTGAAGTACAATACCAACACCTTTTCCTGCTCTAGAAAAAGCACCATCAAAGTTCATGTACCACACCTTGTCTAATTCATTATCTTGAACTGTTTCTTCAAAAGGCACAATAGAATTAGACAAGATGGCATAGTTACCAAGACCTTCATCAGTCCACTTTAATTCATTTTTGGGATTCTTGGGATCTTCAACATGATACTTTCTGTACACTTCCCTATTCAACTTAAAAGTGTTTCCATCTGGGGTAGGGAGAGTAGCATAAGATAAATCCATTTGTAAACTACCACCCAAATCTGCAGCTGCCTTTCTATTCAATAACATTCCCCAAACATCCAGAACATTAATCACCACAATATCCATTTCAAACATGATATCCAGAAATGCTTCTAAGTATACTTGCAAACCTTTAATCAATCCATGCACTTCTATTGTTTGACTATCCAAGGCACAAATGTTGTGGTAAGGTCTTGATATTCTTAAGTTTAACTGTTCCATTACCTTCTTAGTAATAACATCTGAGCTTGCTCTTGAATCTAGCATGCAATTGTGTAACATTTTGTCGTTTACAAGTAAGGAGAGGTACAAAGGCAAATTCTTTTCATTTTTCCTATCCCAATTCTGTAAAATCACTGGTGCATCCTGGTAAGCCACGACCGATTGTTTTTCAACAACAACTTTAGGAGGTTCATCTATGGCTTTAAGTAACTTTTCCTTCTGTGAAGGAATCTTCATAAGTTCTGACACTGGCACTAACATCTTCGCATTACTCAACCAACCACCTAAGTCAATATTCAAGTCTGCATTAATAGGCACATTAGACTTAGGAGGGGTTGATGATACCTTGGGAACACTGGTCTGACCTTTATCTTGACTTTTATTTCCATTCCTTTGGTATGTTATGCCTCGATACTTAGCCATTTCTGCAACTTGTTGGGGAGTGGGCTTGGGCCCATACTTTTTTGTAGCTTTATCAATATTTCCATTCATAAAGTTTCCACTGCTTCCATAATCATTAACACCCATCCAATCATACATGCCACCATAATATCTTTCATTACACATATTAACTTGTTCATTTCCTTGGTTTCCATATTCATTTTCACACTCTTCAATGTAAATAAGACAAGTCAATTCCTCATGAAATTCACCACAAGGTCTACAATAAGGTATAGAGCGATGTTCTACCAAGTTGGTGGATTCAAAAGGATTAGGTGTCCTTTGATCATTTTGAGGAGGTCTTCTTGGCCACTTATCATTGTTAATGTTTATGCCATTATTATAGTTCTTTGCATTTCATTAGATAAGAGCATAATAAGAACAAGATCACTGAGAAATACACATTCACAAGAGACACAACATTTATCCTGGGAAACCCTCTAGGGAAAGAAAACCTAGCAAAAACTTCCTTATCATAAATGGCGGAAGAAAAACTCAGCAAAACTTCCTTATCATAATAGCTTATACAATGTTCAAGAGATAACCAAACCAATACAGAAAGTCCTCCTCTTTACAGGATGCTTCACCTTCTTCTCCTCTCTCCATCCTCAATTGCAGCTTTCGCTCTATAAGATAATGAGCAAGTAGTGTGTTCACATGTGCCAGCCTCTTATTTATATCAATTCCAAGTACGTGAAGAGTCACCATCTGCATGACCTTCACTGGGTGGGTAAAACCCACCTTTAATTAATTTTGGTTCTTCCATTATACCAAGGTCACTTTTGTTTCTGTTCTTTTGGTCTGTCCGATGACCAATCCAAGCAAAGGGATTTGGTCTCGTACCACTATCGACATGATTAATCCTCAATGGGGATTAATCCAATAACAATAATAATATAATGACATGATTAATCCCCAATGGGATTTAATCCAATAATAATAATGACATGATTAATCCACAAGGATTTAATCCACTAATAAAATAATAATAAGAACAAGAGTTTCGCATTATTTCCTAACACTTCCTAACAAGAAGGGTATTCTTCATCAACATCAAACGAGAGAGGTCTGCACCATCGGTTGCATCTGTAGGACAATATCATCAATATCATTTCGAACAATTGTCTAGCACATTACAGCCATCGGATGTTTCTTCCATCAGCAGCATCATCATTCAAAAGAATGCTACATTCCATCAAACATGTATCAGTAAAATGATACATAATCACAAGCATTTCACACTCAGCTCAATGTCACAAATGTTGCTGGTAGCTCTGTCGGCCACATTCGTTTTACGCCCAACCAGGGCTGAAGCAAGTAATATCATCATCTCGCTTACGTCCAACAACTAGGTCGTAGTTTAGGATCACACGGCGCCATGCTTTACGCCTAACAACTAGGTTGGTGAGCATGACTCATCTTGTTTACCGCCTAAATTAAATCCAGGGTCAGAAGCAAGGAACACCACATCAACATTCTCGCTTTACGTTTAACAACAAGGTCAGAAGCAGGAATCATCGGCGTTATGCTTGCCTAACAACTGGGTCAGAAGAAACTCATCTTTGCTTTTTACGCTCTATAATAACGAGGTCAGAAGTAAGGAACACACGACGCCATGCTTTACGTCTAAAAACGAGGTTATAAGCAAGGAACACACAACGTATTGTTTTACGTCTAACAACGAATTCAGAAGTGAGGAATCATCGGCGCTATGCTTTACGCCTAACAACTACGCCAGAAGCAAGTAATATCATCACCCCGCTTTACGTCTAACAACAAGTAATATCATCATCTCTCTTTACGCCTAACAACGAGGTCGGCATGACTCATCTTGCTTTACGCCTAACAATGGTTAGAAGTAAGGAATACATCTACTCCTTTCGTGGAAGGTCCTTTCGGACAATACCAAGCTTATCTCGAAAGTGTTCAAACTTTACACGAGATAGAGGCTTTAGTCATCACATCAACAACCTGTTCATCCGTATTAATGTATTGGAAGCTTCAAGGCCTCTGTATCATGTCATGATGAAATGATAGCGATCTCTATGTTCTTTGACCTGTAGTGGAACATAGGATTCTCACATTTAATACAACTTTGTCACATAGGATCGTGGTTGTTCTCATCTCCAAAATCAAATAGGCCTGTCAGCAACTTCGAAGCCATATAGCTTAGCAAAACATGCGGCAATGTAATCTGCTTCCACAGGTTGAGAGTAATACTCGATTTCTTCCTACTCTTCCACTAGATCATAGTTGATCCCAAACTCAAAACAACATCCCAAAGTGCTTTTTCTGTCAGCAACGCTTGTCTAATTCGCATCAGTATATCCACTCAGTGTAGTCATGATCTCCATCATAGCAAGACCATAATCCATTGTACCTTTAAGGTACTCATCACATGTTTTACAACCACTAAATGAACACGCCCTGCTCCACCAGAAACTGACTAAGGTGTTCACTGCAAATTAGATGTCTGGTTTGGTGTTCGCCAAGTACATCAGCGATCCAATAACTGCCGCAGAGGACATCTATCAAATCTGGACGGCATCACTCCAAATTTCAACTTTGCTTCCATGGGTGTATTCACATGACTCAGATTTCAGAGTTACGTCAATCTCTTCAAGATTTCGACCGTACACTTCCTGCTAAGGAAGCTCATGACTCCGCCATACCTCAAGACCCAAGAAGTAATGCATTAGGCCAAGGTTCATTTCAAGTTCAGCTTAATAAGTTTCTATTATCTGTTTATTGTTTTTCTATAAGAATAATATCCACATACAGTAATAGTATTATCGTTCATTTTCCATGATCTTGAAGTAGAGATTTGAATCGCCACTTGGTAAAGCCCAAGCTCGTCAAGAAACTGTCTATACGGCCACCAAGCTCTAGGAGCTATTTCAAATCGTATAAGGTTTTCTTCAATCGGCAGACATGAGGATTGCCTTCAACCTCAAAAACTTGGGGTTGCTCTATATACACTTCCTCTTCAATGATAACACTGCAGTTTTCGTCTTCACATCCATCCTCCATTTCATCTTGCGCAAGAGAGCTACAATGGTCTCTGATTGAAGTGTATTTCCACACAGAGCGAATGTCTCTTCCATAGCTCCATCTCCTTCCGAAAGCTCGTCAATAAATCTGCTTTTTATCAATACTTCCATCAACATGTTTTATTCTTGAAGATTACCTTGATGATACCACATCCTTAATTTTTGGTTTGGGAACAATTTCCATACATCATTCTTTATTATGGATCATATTCTCCTGTCATGGCATCGGTCCATCTCTTCCTTCTGGATGGCTTCTTCAAACATGTAGGTTCCTCATCAAGCAGATCGTACCATCAAAGCCGTAACTGGAGAATGGCTTTGGTCTCTTCACTGTCTTGTGGTTCCTTCGAACACCATACTTCTCTCTCCATCTTGAACAAGTTCCCTCGCCCAAGCCCATAGCTTCTTTGGTGGGGAGAAGGTCATTTGAGGAGGTTCTGAACTTCTGGATATCATGATCTTCAGGAGTTCTTTATTAGGGGAAGCAGACTTCTTTACAGGCCTGTGGTTTTGGGAACTTCCCTCACGGATTCTCCGTCATTCCGATTTACAAAGTTCCTTCTTCATATACCCCTTCAAGCTGGTGTACTTTCTATTTCTTGAGTGCAGCTTCTTCATCAAAGGTCAGTCTGGTCAAGATTACTTACTTCTGTGCCAATCCAGCGAACTGCCCTGGTCAGTCTGGCACACCTTCGCGTAGAGACTTCATACATTTTGTTCTGTCAATTTTCCAGTGCTTCTTCTGAATTTGATGAGCATGCACTTTCACTTCGCCAACTTAGATTTCCATTTGCTGTGGGGTTAATGTAATCCTGCTGTCAGTTTATAGATATTTTCTAGCTCGTAGGCGCGATCTTCTTCTCTTATAGGTTCTGTGTATCTGCGACCTTCATCGGGATCAAGAGGTGCAATGACCTTAAGGCCATTACCCTCGAATCTCATTCTTCTCTTTTTTAGGTCAACAACGGTCAAATTGTTGAAAGCTCAATCAATTCCTAACAACGTAGGGTAGGGACAACTATCATTGACAATCTCAATCACTTCGAAGTCTGCAAAAGTCTTTACTCCGTCGATGTCCACAAGGATATGCTCTAATCTTCCAAAGGGGTTCACCGCCTGCTGGTTAGCCATCCTGAGCCTAATAGGAGAGTAAATCAATTTAGGTTTTCCCGTCAGTGCCCAAGTCTGCTTCGTCATAACATTTACTTCTGATCCCAGGTCGAGGACCACATAGTCCACGTCGTAGTCTCCAATCTGGGCACTAAGGTGCAGTTCCTTGCTTTTTCTCCTTTTTCTAGATACTTGATTCACAACTCTACTCAGCAGAGGATCTATTCTTCCAATTTCTTATTGTCTTACCAGGTGTTGTAGTTCCTGCACAACTTTCTCATCTTTAATCAAATTGATACAAGTATATAAGAAGCCCATGAGCTTGCTTACCTCTTTTCCTTGTCTAGCTAGAGCAGACTGATCAAATGTTGGAGGCATTTCACATTCCCTTACTTCTGGTTGTGCCCTGGATGAAGAAGCTTGTTCTCCTACAAATTCTTTCCTTGCTTCTTCAAAAGTATGTTTTTCTCTCCTTGGATCAAACAACTGTGCCTTCTCTGTAGCTTTTTTGATCCCTGATCCATCTACAGTCTTTCCTGGAGTCACCCGATCTTCTCCTGTAACAACGCCTCCTCTAGTAATAACAACGACTCTGGGGTCCTCATCGTGAGGTTCTGCTGATATTAGTTGGACTTGTTGGTTTCCTCCTCGTCTCGTCTGAAGTTTAGCTAACAATACTGGACAGTCTTCAATGACATGGTCAAATGAATTACAGTAGTTGCAAGTAGTACAAGGGTTCTGACAATCCCTTGCCAAATGACTTGGCTGTGCACAGTTATAGCAAATAATCTGACCTCGACCTTGACCCATTCCTCCTCCTCGTCCTCTTCCTATGAATCCACCACGAGGGTTGAAGTTTCCTTTTCCTGGGGAATTAAACTGTGCATTACTTCCTTCTGACTGTAATTCTCCTTGAATTCTATATGTATCCGTTGATCTTTCATGCAAGAGGTCATAAGCCCTACAATCCTTCTCATCATGCCCCACAGATTTACAGAATGTGCAATAAAGATTGGTGGGTGTCTGGACATATTTCTGTATATAATAACATTCACCAGGGTGATGTCTAGTTCTACATACCTCGCACTAGGGTAAAGTAGCTTGCTTCAAAGGGTTAGGGGCTCCAGAGGCCAAGTATTCATTAAATAAGGGACAATGCTCTTTGTTATGGCCCTCTGATTTACATCGGATACACCAGATGTCTTCTCTTTTCTCTTTTCCTTTATCTTTCTTTATGTCTTCGACCTGTAAAGATAAACTAGTTAATTGATTCAAAATTTGACTCATACCTGGACTAGATTTTCCTACAGGGGCTGCTTCTAGTTTCATGGCAATCTCCAGAGCTTCAGCCTGCGAAGCGACCTTTTGTTGCATCAGAGGAGCTCTAATGTGTGGCAGGAGGGCAACAATGAACCATTCCTTATGCTGTTCATCTGGAATTTGAAAACTTAAATGGCCTATCAAGGTCTTAAACCTCTGATCAAATTCTCAGACAGGTTCAGTCACCTTCTGTTTGATTTCCTTTAACTCTGTAATGCACTGTGACTCCGACTTAGGCTTCTTGAACTCTGCACTCAATGCAGTCTTGATGTCATTCAGTGGTTTGGGTTGTACAACTCCTGACACAAACTTCATATACCAACTCAATGCTCGATCACTCAAGGTAGTACTAAACTGAGCTCTCTTAATAGCTTCGTCGGTGACTTGCTTAATGCTCCATACAGCTTCGCATAAGAACTAGTGCTGATCAGGATCCTCGGATTCGTCTCCTCTGAAGATGGGTAACCTCATTTCATCTGCCATAGTTTTTCCTTGGTTTCTCGACTGAGTATGTACTAAATTTCTTGTAACAGTACTCTGATTGCTCTGACTACTCTGGTTACTTAATGTTGCTAAAACAACAGGAGGAGTAATAATACTTACTTTGACAATTGGCGTAGTACCTGAAGTTTCTGGTTCTTCTCGGCGAAGTTCCCCAGTGTCTACTTCCTCTACCCTCGCAAACTATGAATACTCTTCGTTTGATCTCCCTGCTTCTTCTCCACTGTAGAAATATTCGTCTTGTGCCAATGGCCTGTAACTCTGCTTAAACAGATTCGCAAGAGGAACCTCTCTGAATGGTCTCCCACTGCGCGTGTGTCCAGCCTCTGCGTCGCTGTCGCTGTCGCTGTCTGAATTCTTGAACATTAGCTTTACAATCCAACTGATTACTGTATTTTCAAGATATTCTTCTCATGCAATAACATCTTAATCTTCACCTTCAAAAAGTGTAGAAACTTTCCTCTAGGTCCCTTAAAGAAATATCTCTCTACTTGACTATATGACTCTACTCTGTCGATAGCAAACTTGGTAATGTATCCTCCAATAGTGCTATCAAACCAGAGATCCACTACTCTAGACACAATGCTATCGACTCTCTTGACTTTCTTGATCAACGCCGTTGTCCAAACCACAGGTGGTCTAGATCTGATCTCAAACTGGGTGTCTGCTAATTTGGCTAACCACTCGTACAACTCCTTATGAACTCCTTCAAAGAAAATCTCATGCACGTCAGTAAAGATGTACCTTCCCAACCAGTCTTCTGTACTAATGCTAGGGTTCTTATTCTGAGCTTCAACGAAGTCCCTTTCTTGTTCTTCTATCCACTTCTGAATCTCTGTCTTCGATGGAAACCACCTTGACATTCCCTCAAGAAGATCCCGGTCCCAACAACAGAACCATTTGTTGGCACAGGGGCAGACTCAGGGTTCAACTCTAACAACACACCAATAAACCCTAACTATTGGCCCTTTCGGCAACACCTGCGAAGCAGATGAAGTCTCACCCGAAGTAGCAATAGGGGGGTTGCAGGACACAGATGTCTACAACCAGAGGAAATGCAAAGTGATTCCAGAATAACAATGCAAGGTAACCTAGAGGTTCTTCAACAACCCTATGCTTACTTTGCGAAGTTAGTTATAACTCTTATCCTTAACAGGGAATACCACAATGCAATAACAGTATAACAGATAGCAAATAACACAACATCATCCACACAGAACAACAAGATTTACGTGGTTCACCCTCTCCCTAGGGCTACGTCCACAAAACTGTGTTTCTTGATATATTAGATGAAAACATACAGTTCTATCTGCGCACTTAGTTGTAGATCCTCTCTCTCTCTTTCTCACCTCCCTGTGCACCCAGCTGCAGGGTTGATCTTCGCACCCAGCTGAAGATTCAGAATACAAAATGCTCTTACAACCACAACACTTCTATCTCAATATTGCTCTCACCAACAATAATAGTAACAACAACCCTCTCAACTCTTCTAGATCTTTATTTATACATTTCCCGACTCTTAGAAAACCTTAGAACGAAGCCTAGGTGTGAAAACCCTAGGTGCCAAAACCCTAGGTCCACATGACCCACATTTTAAGGGCTTCGCCAACCTGTTCTTCCTTCTTCTCCACGAGGTGCTCCAAAGCACCCATTGCTGTCTTCTTCCGCTTGCTGAGTTGTCTACGATCCATCTTCTTTGCTGCTTTGTCTTCCTTGATCTTTTCTTTCAACGACTTGCTTTTCCTTTACCTCGTTCCTTCTTTTATACTTCTTTAGCCACTTTGACACTTCCTCGGTTTGTGTGCCTTCCGCGCACTTCATGCTTTGTCTTCCTTCCTTAATCTTCGTTTTTTTACATAACCAAGGGCCAACACTACTTCACTAAGATCTATAACAATACTACCATAAATCTATCCAAGCAAAATACTTTGCTTGGATCTCCTACTCTAGATCTAGAAGCAAAAACTCAACAAATAGCAATACAAATCACCTCAATGAAGCTCACAATCCATGCACCAAGAGTACTCCCAATGCACACCAAATTCCTCCAAAGATTTTCTATTATTGAAAGCAAGCTTGAGCAAATACTTGCTACAAACTTGAGAAATGAAAGAGAGCAAGATGGAAGAGAGAGAAGAGTGGGAGAGATTTAGGCATAATAACTCTACACTGAGAATAGATGTGAAATGAGGGAGGGATAGGCATTCTTTTATACCTAGGAGGCACGATAGACCCCTCTTGGATGAGCTCCAAGTGTCACTCACCCAAAAGAAGTCATCATCTCAAGGAGGGTGCACTTTTAGGGTTTTGGTATGCTTTAGGGTTTGAGGGTTGTTGAGTGAGGGTGAGGGGGGACACCTTTTTGATAAGTCAACACCAGGTTAGATCACTAGGAGGGTGCACTTTTGAATCTTAGGTGTTTGCTTCAATTTATTTTTGAGTTGGGTGAGTTCTTCATCAAGGGGGGCGCAACTTCCCTAGGGGGATGAGTGATGTGAGGTTGTGGCTAGGTGTGGGGGGTTGGTTTAAGTTAGGAAATGACTTTCCTAACTTAGGAAAATGGTTAGAAATCATCTCCCACTCTTTCTCAAACCTTTTTGCTAATTTTACAATTTTTGGTATTTTTGACTTAGTCAAATCTGACTCAAGACTAACTTGGACTCCTCATGGACAATGACCTAATAAAACTTGTCCAATTGAGCTGAAACTTGGTCCAAGGGTGTAGGGGGTCTCATTCCATTTCTTTTGAGTACTCACACCCCTATCAAAATCCTCTAGGACCTAGTTTTTACATTTTTACATCAAAATTAATTAAAATTACCATTAA
>SNQJ01S0000271.1:279940-292969 GCA_010110895.2 Picea sitchensis | reverse complement strand
TGATTTAATGGTTGTGATCAAATCGCGAAATTGCATATCGCGATTTCGGGGTTTTCGTTGTCGAGTGAACTGGACATTTCAAAGTCCCGATCCCCGATTCTCCGATGGGGCCTCCAGGCTGCCACGCGTCCACACGAATAGACAGTCCAGATCTCGTCGGGAATTCACCTTGGCTTTAATGGCTGTGATCAAATCGTGATTTCAGATTTTTTGATGTCAAGTGAATTGGACATTATAAACTCCCGATCCCCGAATCTCCGATGACTTATCTCTATCGCAACTTCTGCAGATCTGATGGTTGTCGGTCTTTCAGGAAATTTGAATGGAATCCAATGGTCACTGGATCTCTGTCTTCCTTCTTCTCTGTAATCTCTTGCTACGCACGTTTTCTTCAATGTTGTACCTTCTGAGCTCTTACGTCTGAATCCCCCAAGGGGTTTTATCCTTCATATCCTTCCATCTCCGTTGTTGCCATCAATGACAACAACCATCATCGTTGCTTGTTCAATATTTGCCAACACATTTGTAAGGCAAAAAGGCATGACCAAAAATTCATAATGGCCTTCATGAGTTCGGAATGTAGTTCATTTAGGGTATCTGATGATACCCTAAACGAAGATGCAATTTTTTGAAATATATTGCTCCATGTAGTTCATCTAATAATTTATCAAAGAAGGGAATGGGAAACTTATCTTTAATAGTGATCTTGTTGAGCTCTCTATAATATGGACACATATGCCATGAGCTATCTTTCTTGAATACCATTACCACTGGTGCAGAGTAATAACTTTGGCTAGGCCTAATAATTCCAACCTCTAACATTTCTTCAACCATGCGCTCAATTTCACTCTTTTGGGCGTAAGGGTATCTGTATGGACTGATGTTAGGAGGAACACTCCCAGGAATTAGGTGAATTTCATGATCATGATTTCAAGTGGGTGGAAGACCTTTGGTAATATCTTCAAATACTTTTGAATGATTATCAATGATCCCTTGGAGATCTTGAGGAATAGATGGCTTAGATGTTTGAACATCTAGTGAGCATAGTTGTGCAATAATGCCATGATGCCCCTTTTTCAATAATTTTGTCATGCTATTAGAGCTTATCACCTTGTCGGTTTTCCTTGTGATACCTCTTTAACTCAATTTTGTTTCCTTCCAATGAAAATTTCATGAAAAGTTCTTGAAAATTAAAAGCCATTGTTCCTAATGATTGTAACCATTGGATTCCTAGTACAACATCCGCACCACCCATGGGTATAGAAATCATTGAACTATTCATTAAATATTCCCCCATAGTAATATTGATCTTATTGCATTTTCCTGAGCGATTGATAGTTCCTCCATCTACAATCATTACTTGAAACTCTGGCACTGGATATACAAAGCAATTGAGAGCTTTGGCTAATTTATTGTGAATGAAATTATGAGTACTACAAGAATCAATAAGGACTATTACGTTTTTCTTTTTGATGTATCCTTCGATCTTGAGGGTTTGAGGAGTGCTAATTCTAGCCAATGCATTACACGATGTCGTGGGAGTCAACTCTTCAAATGAAATTGCTTCTACGTTTTCATGTTGAGATGGTTCTTGTTCTTGTTCTTGTTCCTCTTCACAATCTATGTAGAATAATTTCTTCTCACCACAGTTATGTCCCTTACCGTACTTGCTGTCACAATTAAATCATAAAGCTTTTTCTTTTCTTTTCCTCCAATTTTTGAGGTGTTTTAGAAGAAGGAGCATTGTTCTCTCTATAGATGTTAGGATTGGTCCTTCTAATAGCCATAACCATATTTTTACTTTCAACATTTATTGCCACCTTAAGTGCATTCTCCAATGATTTGGGTTCCCAAAGGAGAACCTCATGTTGAATGTTATCCTTTAAAGTTCCTATGAATACATCAATCAAGTGCTCATTTGGAATATCTGTTACCTTTATATTCAATCTTTGGAAATTACCAATGTGCTCAGTAACTGAACCCTTTTGCTTGAGATTTATCAATTGGCTAAAGAAGGTATTGCTCCTTGTATCCTCATAGTGTGCTATCATTTCTTCCATGAAAATTGTCCAAGTGACGAGTGATTTGTGAGAGCAAAGCCATCGATACCATACTTTTCCATGAAAATTGTCCAAGGGGACGAAGATTTGTGAGAGCAAAGCCATCGATACCATACAACTGACTTGTTCTAAATACATAAAGAAGCAATTCATACCTTTTGTGTATATGTGGCACATTATGTATATCAAAGAATTGCTCCATCTGAAGTATACATGATTGGGTCCTGACATCAAACTTCTCATATTGATCTTAGGAACGTGGTTGGTCTCTCAAAAAAGTTGAGTTTCTCCACTTTTGATTCACCTTCCTTGTGTCTCGCCTGTCATGAATTTCATGGGATGCATTTTCACTTTCAGGTGTCTTCTGTTACGAAAATTTTTTCTAATACTTCCATGATCTCCCTTTAAACCATCCATCTTTCCTCCCAACTTATCTTCCATCTCTTGTAGTTTATCTTTTTACTTCATCTTCTTTTGTAAATCATTTATGTCCCTACGCATTTCTTCACCTTCATCAAGAGTCCAAGTAGGATTTTCTGGAGGCTTATTTGGTGTAGAAGTTCCCTTTTTGGGTGGCATGTTGGCCAAGTATCACTTTTGAACCTTCATTTTGAGGTGGTTATGCTAGACAATCTTTCTTCTGTTGTATATCTCAAGTTTCGGCCCTTCTGGGTATTAAACTTTCTTTTATGTAGTTTTCTGATATTTATTCTCTGCAATGCCATAGGTCTGATTAGAATTGGATGTGCCAAGTGGAATTTACAGTAACTTCCCCACAACTGGCTGAGTTTTGTCCTTTCCAGGATATATCACTTGTATAGCGTGTCCCAAACAAAATAATTGATATAAAATTCTGAAACCCATACCAAAAACACTAAAGAATGTCCATTATCCAATGAAACTGGTCCCACTCAATTTGGATACTCTAGGAAGAAGTTATGATTGTTTTACTTGGAATATCTTGTTGAGACTAGTTAATAGGACTAGTCAGATACCCTATCTTCCACAGGGTATATATACACATGTAATATGACCCTGAAGTGGAACTTTTTACCATAGATACCTTACTAATTTCTTTTAATAGCCTTTAGAGTTTAGGGTCTGAACGTTATAGAAACATTTTTGTAGAAAAAATTCTGCAATGACTCAGTTTAGGATGATTCCATAACCCTATCTTGTATAGGTTGTATCTACGAATGTATAAGGACTCAGGAGAAAAAATGTTAACCCAACTTACCTTGATCTGTGTACTAACTATCCTCCAAGTTGTTCCTTTTGAAACGTTGTAGAAAACAAGTTATAGCGAAAATGCCAACTTGTCTCAAATGTAGCAGCGAAACCCCAAGACCTTCAACTCTGATACCATATGTTAGGAACCAGATATCAATATAGCAAAGAAAAACCTTAGAATAAGTACTCAACACCTTTAAAAAGAGATAATTTCAGATAATAAGCCTCTTCAAGGCGACAACCTCCTTTTACCCCACATAGATGTTCAAGTACAACATGATTCCAAATGAAAATGAATCCTTGGCATATGTAGGAGACTAGGAGGTATAATTACAACTAATGGAATAAATCCGACATAAATAAAATTAAATTACTAATGAAAAATGCCCCAATTAAGGGGTAATGATCAAATACTAGGGCTTAACAATAAGTTTTCAAAATGATACTTCATTGTTTTACTGAAGTGTCTCCTTCTTTTGACCTGATACATTCAATACATTTTTCAAGAAAAAGTATGAAATTTTTGGGAGACTCTGGTAGATCCTTTACTTCAAATAAATAGAATTTTCTTTGAGTTTTTCAATTTCCTTACTAGCAAACTTGATTGATTGAAATTTCAAGTTTGGTTTCACTAGCCACTTGTCTATTAGGGTAACATCCATTTCCTTTAATTGTGAAATATCCAACTGAATTTCATTCAAACCCTCTTTGAAATTCAACTGGTATCTTACAATGTTTATCTATCCTAATTGCCTAGTGCAATTGTATCTTCCAAAACCTAATGATTCCTTTTCCAATAAATCAAAGATTCTTTCACAATAATCTTTGATTTCTTTAACTATTTTCTTATATTCTGCTATGTTGTTTTCCCATACCTTGAGCATGATATCGCCTCTAATTCGCTCTGTAATAGAAAGCTTTAGAATTTTCAATACTTCTTCATTTTAAAAACATACAACTGCATTTTGGAAAGTGTCCCTTGCTACTTTAGCTTCATTTTATTTAAAAATAATGTTATCAAAAGCATTTCTTTTTTCCTGAAAATAATTCTGAGTAATCTCTACTTGGGAGATTACTTTCTATTGCTTAGCTTCTATCTTCGCATGTATTTCCAGTGATTGGTCCTGAAAAATTTTTAGGTCTATAACCTGGCCTTTTATTGAATTCAATTTAGCCTATAGTTGTCTTACCAATTCTTCTTGCCGAATAATTTGTATTTTTCTAGTTTGCATCTTCTTGTTCATCTCGTCTAGACTTGACTTAAGCGATTGAATTTCTTGCTTGTCAGCAACTCTGGCCTTCTCTAGACCTTTGATATTTTTCTCGGTATCTTTTAATTGATCTTGCAACTAGGTTATCCTTCGGTTACTCTGTTCCAACCTTTCTCTCATATTGCTAATAGTGAAAATATTTGTTGTTGCCAGCGCTCCCATGGAGCCTGCCACCTCTATAGAGAAATCTCCCTCTTCCAAGTTTTTCCCATCCACCAACACTCTATGTTTATTTACCATACTACCTTCTATCATATACACCTCTTGTTTTAATACAACCTTCCTCTTTTTACTGAAGAAGTAATTAGAGGGAGGAATTGCTTCTCTGGAGATAGGGTCAAGGTCACTAGCATATATGACTCCTACCTGAGGGAACCCAAAAGTAGATTGTAAAGAGGTCAATGAAGTGATGTGATTACCCAAATCTGTGGATTTTGTTTCCCCTATTGTCTTGGGAGTATCAATATGAATAGTAGATTAAGAAGGGGGAGTAGATTGACTAGACTCAAGAGGTGTCTCAGACCCTTTTTTTGCTTCTGCTCCTGGATTCTCTTTCTGTGGGACTTCTTTGTTTTGTGAAGACCCTTCTCCCTCCTATGGGTTTTCCTCGGTGTCTTCTTTATTTTGTTCTTTCTGTATGAATCATGGGGGAATGTTTTCTTATTTTGGAGGGGATGTTGTTGCTTCACCCTGCAATACTTTGGGAAAACCACTTCGTCTTTGTCTCTGGAAGGTTAGAAGACTGTGTTATCACTAAAATTTCATCCGCAAATGGTTACAAGAATTCAGCATCGTCAAACAGTTATGAAGTCATCCATGGACCTGAATTAACACAAAATCATTCATAAAGGGTCAAAAACTATACAAAATAGTGAAAAATTGAAGGGCTCTATGAAGGCACTGGGCGCACGTGCACATGCACGAAATAGAAACACAAGATTCACGCACATGTACACGATGCACGAATGTTGTTGCAAAAATCCGTGCCCCTGAGAAACGACGCATTTATGAGAGTGGTTGGCTTCCCACCCACTTCTGGTTCAGCTTCCAAGTTGATTTGACACTCAAATCTGGACTGGATTTGACTCAATGGCTGGTCAAAGACCTAGAAATTCCCTAATTAGCATCTTTACACACTACAAACTAGTTGAACAATAGCTCAAAGGAATGTTATAAAAAGGCCATCGATACACTTCATTCTCCATGGAATTTCATAGAAAAGTTATGCTGCCACTATTCTCTTGAGGACTCTTCTATCCTTGCCAAGAGTATACTTGCATCATTTCTTTGGGGAAATCAATCTCACCCCTTGAGTGTATTAGCAAAGAATTCTTTCACCATTTTCATTTTCATTTTCAAAGTTGTAAGAAAAGTTTACTTGTGGGGGTCCAAGAGCCCTCCCTTGGAGGAAGAAGGGACTCATAGTCCCCTTGCTTCTCGGTGTTTTCTTTCACTAATATCAGCCTTATCATTGGTGACATGGGTCTCATTGTTTCTTTTGTCCTTATGTCCCTATGCTCATAAATTTAGTTGTTGTTTTATGTCTTAGTTTAATTCTTAGTTGTTGTTTTATATTTCTTTTTCTAAACCTTTTCCTTACGGCTGCCCTACTCAACAAACCCAACTGAGCTTGCAAGCACCTCTATTTTACTCACTAAGGTGACGAAAGAGGCGCAACATATTGGCGACTCCACTGGGGAAAGGTATCAATTTCCTACCCCATTTGGGTTTTTCTAGCTCTTCTTTTAGTTTTTTTAACTTGCAGGTGCATTAACCAGCCTAAGACGACCTGCTAATCAACTAATTCCAAGTTGAATTGGGAGAATTCCATCCAAAATTTTAATTCTCGGTCGTGTGTCACCTATGCATGGTTTTTTAGGCCCACAGATGTGCATCGTGTGCACATGCGCTTAAGCCACAGTTCTTTTCTGCGCATGTGCACTTATTGATTTTTCTTTGTTCGTGCACATGCGCCCTATGCGCCTCTGTCTCCACTGAGACCCACACATCTGTGCAAAAATTCACATTGTAAATTTGTTGAGATGTGGGGAAGGCCATTAGCCTTCTTAAAAATGACTTCAAGCATGTTTTAAAGCTGCACCACACTTAGTCCCCTCATCATATAAAGGGGTTAGTCAAAACACATAGGCACTTAGGGGGTTAAAATCAATTTCCTCTGTTTCTTTCATTTTCGCCACATGGATGGCTTGTTTTGACTCATAATACATGTTGGAAATCATTTTTAATCACATTTAACTTGCATTGGGACTAGAAGTTGGATAACAATCACTTAGTATGATCATCTCTCGTGCATCCAAGCTATCTTGAGAATCAGAAAAAGATTGTGAAATGATTTCATCTCCCTTAAGAACATTAAAACCTTTAGGAGAGGACAACAACCCTTCTTGGGACTCCTCTTAGTTTATTTTTTCAAAAACATCTTAATATTGTAACGAGCCCATACATGCCCACATGCTATAAAGATAGGATAGTGTTGAAATTTGTTTTCTTAGATCAAATCACTAGGGAAGTTTAAAGATTTTGTAATGGGCCCATACATGCCCACTTGATCAATCTAGGATAGTTTCAAAGATTTTCTTAGATTACATTACAATCGGGAGTTAAAGGGATAGTAACGGACCCACATGTCCACATGCTAGCTTCCTAGGGACTTTTGAATTACGCAAGGTTGTACCAAAGGCACTTAGTTAATTGGGTAATCAACACTTGTAAGGACCAAGTGAAGTCCACATGCAGCAAGGTGACACCTAATTCACTAAAAATTGGCACACTTTCACTCACACACAAAAGTCACTTATCACTCACATAGCTTCTTCTTGAAATGTGGAGATCAAAGTAAGTTTCCTCCAAAGGGATTACGAAAACACCCCACCCTTTTCTTGACGAAACTATCCACTCCCATTTTAATTCAACGAGGTTGGTTCACACCCCCAACCTCTCAAAACAACTACATCTAAATTTTTTCTAAAAAATCACTAAGTTTTCCTCCATAGGAGGTTCCAAAAGAAATGTTTTAGTCTAGGTATGATTTCGGGGATAGGCATCCAAATAACTCCCTGTAATCTGGTTCTTACATTGTCAAAACCATAGAAGTTGTCAAATAGGGAACTGAAAATCCTACAAGTCAAGTGTTCCTAACACCATAAGGCAAGGAGATACCCATGAAGGGTTGAAGGCCGAGGTCCATTTGTTCTATGCGTCCCCCCTTGAGGCACCCACCTCTTGGACGGGATCCAGCCCGTGACCCATTTCTTAGCCCGGAAATCTAAATGACGCACTTTGATCGAGGTACCTAGTGACCAAATTTTAGGACATCTACCCAGGTGGAAATTGTGGGCTGCAATTGAACCTTGATTGGATTTTTTGTGGCTATTGGTAAATATCACCATCTCTTTCGAGATATGCCCCCTTTACCCCTCATTATAACCAATTATTTCATCCTTCACTAGTTTCTCTTCCGGTGACTTCAGACCCCATTGTTGAGTACTATTGGAAGGTCCAGTTCTATTTGAGAGGAAGGACGTTACGTCTTCTAGGAAATGAGCATTTGTTTTCTTTTGATTCCCCATGCGAAAAAAACCCACTTATCCACATATATGCTTATTTTTCAAAACATTTTATGTATGATGCACTTCTGACTACATTTTGATTGGGATATATATATTGTGTAAAGTTCAAAATTTGCAACACAAAGGCTCTTGTTTCTTTATTACTCTCACCACCATTTGCACACATTCACTCAGCTAGTCGGACATCATAGGGGACCCATAGAATCCCCATCATTCATGACACTTTCTAAACCTCCCTCTTATCTTAGGGGGAGTGTCTGGTCTTGCCCACCCATTGGAACCACCTTCACACACTCCTTTGAGTGCTACTATTTTAGGATCAACTTTGCTTGGTTTCACATTACTTGGGTCCACTTCCCAAGGTCCTCCATCCACTCACTCTCCTTTACACAGAAGTGGGGGACCAACTTCCTCTCAACGGGGAAGTGCCAACCCACCTAGCCCCCCTCAAGGGTCAGGTTCACAACACACTTACACCATGGATAGAGCTAATCCTCCCCCCCTCACTACAGATTCCATATTTGGCCTCTCTCAACATACCAGATCTAAGAAAACTCACCAATGATCCTATATTGCATGACCCCACATGGCCTGCAATGCCCACCAAACTACCTTCATACATACCCAAGTTTGAAGGAAAGGCAGGAGATGACCCTGCCAACCATGTCATGACCTTTCACCTATGGTTCTCTTCCAATAGAATTATGGATGATTCCATCAGACTACGATTATTTCAATGCACACTCACTGGCCCATCAACCAAATGTTATGTAGATGAAAAATCAGGGTCCCATGCGACTTTCGAGTCCTTTGCCAAAGAATTCGTAACCTTCTTCCAATTACCAATCTTCCATGACAATGGTTTGGAACTACTCTCTAATTTCAAACAAACCTCAGCCACACATATCGTTGATCACATTCACAAGTGGCGTAGGCAACACAGTTTGTGCAAAGCAGAAACCACCAAGCAACAATGTCTTGACTAGTTTCTTAGATTACTTGTCTCTCTCCTCGCTAAGGATGTAGCTTCCACCTTCCCTCAATTTGAAGAGGAATCCATCAGTAAATCTCAACAGTATGACCTCATCTATGCATAGTCAAGGTACTTATACACTGTACTTCCTGATCTCCCAAAACTTGTGCCATTTGGCCAATAAAAACCTGGGATGTCTCACTTAGTAGACAGACTGATTGGTAACACCACTCACCATGGTACACAACCCCAAGAACCACCGATGTATGGAACACCTCAATACCCTCTGGCATACAGGGGCACTTCTTATTACCCCCCACCCCCTTATCAACAACCATACCCTGTTGCTATGACTCCACCCATCAATGGGCCACCGCCGACACCCCCCATACACCCACCTATTCAAATAAGTTCTGGTACCCCCTCTACCTCATATTATAGTACTAGCGAAAGAACCACGCCTTCCTATGTACCCTATGGATCGTTACTGCCATAGAATCGGTACTTTCCATTTCTTGGTACCCCACAACCCATGGCTCCCCCACATCCTCATGTTGGGGTGAATTTTGTTCAACCCTCTCCCATTCAGCAATATCAAAATTTCGAACAGCTGAATATGGAAAATCTAACCCATCCATCCAACAATTCCAAAAAGAAAGGACAAAACAGGAACAAAAACAACCCAGGTCAAGGCAAGAATCAACCCCAGCAGAACCAACCCACTAGGGGCAACTAGAACCAGGGGAATCAGAACCCCCAAGGGGGCAATAATAATATTCATCAAGGGAGAAATAAAAATACTGTTAAAACCAACTTCCCTTGTGCCCTTTGCGGTGAGTTCGGCCATTACACTCATCATTGCCCCCAAATCATTGATTTCAAACAGTTGAAAGACTCAGGGAGTCTACCCCATCCTCCAACACCACCTTCCCCTCAGCAGACACCACAACAATACGTGCAACAACCCCCCCTGTCATGCTACAAAATCCTATTCCACACCAAGGGGTGATAAACACTCAACAGGACATGCAACATCCCCCACCTCAGGTGGGACAATACCTCAACCCAAACCATCCAGCAGATTGCATAATCCTTCTCACTTGTGAGGATAAAATCCTTCTGCAAACACGTAATCATTAGTATCATGCACCCACTGAGTCTCCTCCCATCCCTCTAGAGACAAACCCTACACCAACGGGACCCCCTTTGGTAATCCCTCACCCTACCATCAAGCCACCTCTTCGCATCCCTTGCATCCCATTGCGTAGGAATGTCCACAACCCATAGGCTAGGGCACCTCACAATTACATTTTGGTTGACGACTTAGCACAATCCCCAGTTGTCATGTCAGTTTTGGAAGTCCTCCAGACTTGTCCCACTTAGTATAAATCATTACATTCCACCTTGGGGGCAGTTGAACCGACAGATACTCGACTGATTACCTTTGATCTCGACAGCGGAAAACCTCACCTTCCCGCCTTGATTGCTTTTCAAATCCCAGTAAAAATACAGAACATCACAGTTCATCGGTGTATCATTGATGAAGGTGCATCTACATGCATTATGTCCAAATCTGTATGGAAAAAACATGGTTCCCCCGAACTCATACCCTCTGCCATCACCTTACGAGCTTATGATGGAAGACCATCATCTCCTGAAGGGATCTTCCAAAATGTCCCCATCGAACTCAGGGGAAAGACTATTCTCATCAACATCGAAGTTATCGACGCCCCACTCGATTATAATATCCTGTTCGATCATAGCTACATGTACGCTATGAAGGCAGTTGGCTCTTCCATCTTTTGAACAATGATGTTCCCCCACAACGGGAAGATCATTAACATTGACCGAGTCTCACATTACGAACCTAACCCATCTCCCAACATCGATAATATTCTCCCTCTCATCCACACGAGTCATGACACATACCCACTCATCGAGATGGGTCCTAGAATTTTCAAAGATCCATCATTTTTAGGAACTTACCATGGAGCACCACCACTCCTTCATCCTTCCAATCAAATATGCATCGTGTCATCTAACGGAACTCACACAAAGGATACCCTTTCTCCTACGAAGGCTTCTATCATATCTGACATCCCACTAGTCGCAGACCTTCCCCCTCAAGAGCCTCCTGCGAACTCATCGACCCCACTAGTCCACAATTTCACCTCTCCCCAAGGACATATCCTAGTTTGGGAGACAGTCCCCCAAGCCATCACCCAAATCCCCTTCTTTTACCCTCCACTGGGAATCGAATCTTTCCAGGTAGCCGCAACGCTTACCCTACCTAATATGGTGTTAGCAATTCTAGTTTGGTATTTACATCCACCAGATATGGTCCCTCGACCATCCCTTCCCCCCCAAACGGAAGGAATCCCAATGATGATTCCCATACTTACTCCCACCATACCCTCTACACCCCCACTCACTAACCCCCCTGCCACAGTTGGGGGCAGGAGAAAGAAGAAGGAGCCCACAGCTCCACTATGTGAGAAAGATGGACACCAAACCAACAACTTCCCATCTCTACCAGAGTTATGGAATTTGATTCCACTCAATCAAACTCCCCCAACACTCACCACTCTCACCAGTACTGCCGCTACCACCCCCCATTCAAGTAGTAAAAGGTTGCACACCAAATTCCCTTACGCTATATGTTCAGAATATGGCCATTATACCCACCATTGCCTAGCACTACCACGCTTTCAACAGACATTAGCTTCAGTATGCCAAAGCTTCCAGAGCAACCCCAATCCTACTACATCATCCTCACCAAACATCACTGACATCCATTATGTCACCACTTCAGTCAATGAACGTATGAGATTCCCTTTCTCTCTATGTGAATCATTAGATCACTTTACATACCAGTGTCCTATGATCATTGAATACAGGCAATGCCATTTGACTTTGCTTCACAGACCCACAGAGTCAATAGTTGACCTCACCTCGTCACTAGAGGTTCTTCATTTCATTTCTCCTAAACCTGAGGCCCTTCCAATGCCTCCATGGTTCTTAGATGACTTATCTGAGGATTCACCCCCCAATCCCCCCAACTCTCCCACTCATTCCCCTATGGACATTTTACACGCAACTACCATGGGTACTCCTCAATACTTCAACATTTGGTTTATGTCAAGCGAACCATCACCATCTTCTTGCATTGTTCCCCCTGATTCTTCATCACCAGGGGGCAGCCACATGACAACAGTCACCGATATCACTCTTCATGACCCCTTGTATTCCCATCACTTACACTATGACGAGGAAATACTTGAATAATTAAACAACCTTGACTACCTATGGGATGCGCTACACCATCGCGCACTCTTCTTTCCACAGGAAGCCTCCACGCCTCCTCACAAACACCCCCATTATGTAGTCGAAACCAAGGATTTTATCCCCTCAGGACCTATCGACTGGTTCAAAAACCCCATTCTCGGCCCTGATTCTTTTGAAGAAGGCAACATGGACAACATTTCCCCGACCATTAAAATTGACATTTCCATAAAAAATGGAATCGTCGAGGAAATCACCATTGGAGCTACTTGCACTCCTCAAGAAATCACCACCTATAAATCCCTCTTCCAGGAATATCAAGATATTTTTGCCTAGTCATACATGGAAATTCCTAGCCTTGATCCCTCTATCATCGAACATCACATCGACACCTGGCCCAAAATTACACCAGTTCGTCAAAAACAATGACTACTACACCCTCCAAAGCAGCGGCCATCAAAGTCGAAATTGACAAATTACACGCTCTCGGGTTCATTTACCCCATCACCTATACATCATGGGTTTCCAACCCTGTACCCATTAACAAAAAACTGGGCACTATCCGCATCTACACAGACTTTCGTGATCTCAATCACGCATGTCCCAAAGACAACTTTCCAACA
>SNQJ01S0000271.1:255371-272096 GCA_010110895.2 Picea sitchensis | reverse complement strand
GATCAATCGGAATAATACTCTTACCAATTTATTAGCAAGAAGTGGATCTGAGTCATTTGTTATTTGTCAAAAAAAATTGATCCAGGAAGCCATAGATGCACTTCTCGATAATGGCATCTATGGAAAACCAATGAGAGACAGTCATGATAGGCCTTATAAATCGTTCTCAGATGTGATCGAAGGTAAAGAGAGAAGATCTCATGAAAATTTACTAGGGAAACGAGTTGATTATTCAGGTCGTTCCGTTATTGTGGTGGGTTCCTTTCTATCATTGTATCAATGTGGATTACCCTCAGAAATAGCAATAGAGATTTTTCAAGCATTTGTAATTCATAGTCTCATTGGATGACATATTTCTCCCAACCTAAGAGCTTCTAAAAGTATGATTCGAGATAAGGGACCCATTGTATGGGAAGTACTTCAAGAGGTTATGCAAGGACATCTCGTATTGTTGAATTGAGCACCTACCTTGCACAGATTAGGAATACAAGTGTTTCAACCTATTTTAGTAGAAGGACGTGCCATTCATTCACATCCATCGGTTTGTGGAGGATTTAATGCAGACTTTGACGGAGATCAGATGGCTGTCCATGTACCTTTATCTCTGGAAGCTAGAGCAGAAGCTCGTTTACTAATGTTTTCTGAGACAAATCTTTTGTCTCCATCTATCAAAGATCCTATTTCTATACCGACTCAAGATATGCTTCTTGGAATTTATATATCAACGGTCGGAAATAGTCAAGGTATTTATGGGAATATGTACCATCCATATCACTTGGAAAGGAAAATATTTTCCTATAAGAAACCTTCTATTTATAGTTATGATGATGTGCTCAGAGCTTATCAAAAGAAACGAATTGACTTATACAACCCCTTATGGATCCGGTGGGGGGAAGTGGATTTACGTATCATTACCTCAGTAAACCAAGAAGCCCCTATCGAGGTTCAGTATGAATCTTTGGGTACCTTCCATGAAATCCATGAACATTATCGAATAAGAAAAGGTAGAATGGGGGAAATCCTTNGCACCAACTTACCCAAACGGGGCCCACATGACTTTTGGCGCTTCATCTCCTAGGGTTAGGTTTTTGGATGTCTAGGACTTTTGGCATTCCTGTTTATTGTAAAAAGGCCTTCAGAGCCTCATTGTAACCATCTTCTTGCGAATTCGCGCTGCCGTCACATCGCTTCTCAGAGATAAGCCGCCACCATTCCAGCAAGCTTGTTTCCGCTGCATTTTTTACAGTTTCAGCTTATTTCGTTATTTAATAGAAAACCAGTTTTACTGTATCTCTGTTATTTTTCTTAAGCACCTATTAATAATCTGTATTCATTTCGTTCTGCTCATAAAATCCGGATCAACTATGAAGACATTGGGCGCATGCGCACATGCATGAAACATAAACACAAGATTTGTGCACATGCGCACGATGCGCGGCTGTTGTCACAAAAAGCCACGCGCCTGAGAAACGATGCATTTATGAGAGTGGTCGACCTCCCACCCACTTCTGGTTCATCTTTCAAGCTGATTTGACACTCAAATATGGACTAGATTCGACTGGATGGTTGGTCAAAGACCTAGAAATTCCCTAATTAGCCTCTTTACACACTACAAACTAGTTGAACAATAGCTCAAAGGAATGCTATAAAAAGGCCATGGATACACCTCATTTTTCAAGGAATTTCATAGAAAAGTTATGCTGCCACTATTCTCTTAAGGACTCTTCTATCCTTGCCAAGAGTATACTTGCATCATTGCTTTGGGGCAATCCATCTCACCCCTTGAGTGGATTAGCAAAGAATTATTTCACCATTTTCATTTTCATTTTCAAAGTTGTAAGAAGAGCTTAGTTGTGGGGGTCCAAGAGCCCTCCCTTGGAGGAAGAAGGGACTCATAGTCCCCTTGCTTCTCGGTGTTTTCTTTCACTAATATCAGCCTTATCATTGGTGACATGGGTCTCATTGTTTCTTTTGTCCTTATGTCCCTATGCTTACAAATTTAGTTGTTGTTTTATTTCTTAGTTTAATTCTTAGTTATTGTTTTATATTTCTTTTTCTAACCCTTTTCCTTGCAACTATCCTACTCAACAAACCCAACTGAGCTTGCAAGCACCTCTATTTTTCTCACTAAGGTGACGAAATAGGCGCAATAGACTGGTTTTCAAATCAGATGATAACACCTATACCCTGTCTAACACTTCCTCATAGGTTTTGACCCCTTTGAAAATGTCATCCCGAGGGGATTCCTCATGTTCAAATGATTTCATGCCACAGTGAGCCATGTGGCTTCCCACTGTTAGATAAGGGTCATGCTTCCTATGTTAGAGATTCACCAACTTGACCTCCTTTACAGTTTCAACTTCAACCTTCGAATAACCCAGGTTGAGTAGAGAAAACCTTCCAATCTATATGGGAAAGACTGGCCAAAACTTATTTTGAGTTATCTTCAGTTCTATTCCAATACCGCCTGTTATTATCTGATGAGCTACCTCCCCGCGCACCAATCTGTCAGGGAGGAATTTAGAAAGTGCATGAGGAGGGATAGAACATCTGAAAACCCTGATATAGGAGAAATTCTCCTCAATAAACCAATCGGAAACCGCCTTGAGATTTCCTATGACTGACTCCGAAATACAGGGGGTTTCACAACCATACAACATCTGATGCAATGGTATCACCACAAAATGAAAAATTTCATAGAAAGAATCCTTAACATTTTCTTCCCACAACTTAGAATGATACTCATGAATTGGTTCAGTGCAGGTTGGGTTCCAACTCCAATTCATCAAAGGGAAAGGAGTCATGAAACATATAGTGTCCATGATATATGCTGACATGTAAAAGGCTACTGGTCAGCAATTGGATCTCTTGGTTTGATACTCCATAACCTCCTTAGCTAGGTTATTTGATAGAATTTTTTTCAAGTTGAAGCTATATCCTTCAGCTGATTCATGTAAAAGGGGCACCCATTCTGCAGGGAAATGGGTAGGACTTTTCTTCCCAAAAAGTATACATAACATCATAGCCACATAAACCATGTACTCATTCAAAGAGGCTGTGGCATAAACGTTATGGGTATCGGCCCTGAATTTTGGTAGGTGTCTGCACCAGTCTTTCATTATGTTGGGGTATGTTTGGTCTGCTTCTGTGCATTTTTTTCGTTGAAATTCACTTATGAATTCTTTATTATAAACATGTTTAGAATTGGGAGACAGGTTTTACATTACCTGTATATGCTCTGATATGAAAGAGATGATGATGACCCCTTGGTTGTCCAGAATGCTTCTGGTTTTCACATCTTCCCTCTCCAAAACCAAACTGATCATGTCATTGTATGTCATGAGTCATGGGCACGTGTCTAGTTTATGAAGTTCAGACTCTGCTATGTCCCGTAGTTTGTTTTCAGAATCATCGAGAAAATTCTTGATTTCGTAGTCCAGGGCTTCAAAAATTTGCCTCCATGATTTGATGGAATCTATGGCATGTGGTGTAGTATCAAACACGACATCTCCTTCTGTGCTTGAGCTTTCAGCTTCTTCTTCACTTTTCTTAGGTGCTTTTCTAGGTGACATAATGTTCGTGTTTAGGATGGATTCCTATCGTAGAGAAAAATGTGTAAGCTTGATGAATGAAATTCACTTCTAAATTCAAACGATAAGAATGAAATTCATAAAACCAAACATCTAATAACCTTTAAATATTCTTACGATGGATGTATTGAAACATATGATAAAAATTTAATGTCTTAATGGGGGAGATATTCCCAGAGATACGCAGTTAAGTCAAAAATATCTCTATTCATCCATTACTGATATTACCGTATATTGGCGATTTCAAAACTAGAGTTTCGAAAGGATTGTTTTCACCAAATCCCAAAATGTGAAATGTGTAAAGTCGTTTTAATATTTATTAATCCCATTTTAAGCTAACTTAAATTCATTTTAAACTTTGTTAAAAAAATTATGATTTCATATTGAGGAATTTCGGGGATCCTGTACCCATGAGGTATGTCATATCAAAACCCCGAATCGCGAAATCATGATGGGATTAGTTTAGATGTTGAATACTTGTATTAACGCTTTAATCAATTAAAATTAGTAATTAACTTCTCCTTTTTCATAAAATCGGGAACCGAGATTTCAAGGGATGACACTTTGACAACACTTTGATACAAGGAGACCCGAATCATGAAAAATTAATGAATTGTTGATCGGGTTTAAGAGTTTAATTAATCACGATTAAATGATACTTTGTGAAATGCACATTGGGACTTATAGCACCTACTTCTTCCTTTTTATTATTACTTTAATATAAATCCTTTTCGTGGTTTTTGCACTGGGAGTATGGAGTTGTTAGTTAGGAAAACATGCTTTGTGAAAGGCCGAATCCTGAAACCCAAAAAAAGAAAAAGAATTTTGATTCTTATTTTTAGGACTAAGGGCGACTCCATGACTAGGAAAAAACAAATATTTAGGTTTAAACAGATACAAAATTAAACTTCGTAACAACATATGGTACTTCTCCTATTTGCATGTTGAGCTAGCACATTAATATTTCTTTGAGATAACTCATCTTTGAAGGGTTGTAACTCCAAGTTGAGCTTTCTGATATGGGATTCTAAGTCTTTGTTCTGCCTATAGAGATTTCTAAGCTTAATATGGAGGGCAGAAATCTCCTTGCTATAAACCTGGCCAAATCAATGGTTTCCTTGTACATATCCATAAGGTCCTTAAACATTTTCCTCTCAGCTAACCCTTGTTCCTTCAGGAAGAAAATATCCTTTTTGGCATCTCTGAGTTGTCTGGTCAATCTTTTGAAGGTAGGGTTCTCAGGGGGAGTAGTTATGTCTATGAATTCAATGTGTTTTTTAGCAGTCTCAATTTTACCCTTATCCTTCCTCTTGACAAGAGCTTCTTCTATGACCTTGTTCAACAGTTACCTTCTTGGCTGATTTCCTGGTGAAGGGCCTCCTATCTCTAGTCTCAGCTGCAGAAGTAGGTGAGGGGAAGAGTAACTTTCTCCCTTTTTTTCATGTGGTTTATCTGAGGGAATTTTTTCTAGTTCTGGAGAAGGTTGGGGCGGAAATTCCCTCTGCGGAGAGTGATGAGCTCCTCCTTTTTCTTCTTCTTTTTCCTTAGGAACCTCATCTTCTTTACAAACGTGTTTACGCTTTATATTGTTTATTTTCTCTATGTGGAGAACACTATCAACTTGCAAAGGTCTCTGCACCTTAGATTGAGGAGTAGGAGCTACATTTATTTGCAGATGTGCACAGGAAATGAAATGCTCCCAAGTTATGTTTATTTTATTCAAATCCTCCATCATAGGCATCCTAATCAATCCTGAGTGAAATAAATTTGTGTCCATAGCCTTGGACTTGGCTTGGACCCTATCGTCCATTTTCCCCATACTCCTAAAAAAATAGAAAGGGATGTTTATTAGATATTTTCCTGTGAAGTGCAGCAAAAGTCTAATGTGATCATGGTAAATCATATTGAATCTTCCCTCACATGTAAAATATCTCTATCACCCTTAAAATATTGTCAAATATATCAACCAAGTGCTCCTAGTCACTCCCTTTGATAGGTTATCTCCCTGATGTTCTGGTTTGAGAAACACTTTAGAGAAGGCTGCATTAAGAGTCATGGATATAAACCATATTTCACCAGTGTTGGTTATCTTAGTGGTTGTTGCAATGGTGGCTTCAAATACCTCCATTTCAAGGGTTCCCACCTTGGTTTTGGTGCAATCAAAATCTAAAGAAAACTCTTTGGCTACCTCAGGGTGTCCCCTATGCATATTCTGATAGAAATTTAAACATCCAACCATCTAGAAGACCTCTTTGATCATAGGTTCAACCTAAAACAACTACATACCACAAGGTTATATCCTGACTGCACACCCACCCTTGTGAGACGTATTTTGCTGAGGTGTATCCATTTTCTATAAACAGGAGGGAAAACACTACAATAATATGAGAGATATGAGAGTCCAAATAAGGACAAAGGTCTTAGGTTTTGAATGATAGTATTTTTCAAAGTTGGATTCAATGTAAAGATTCAATGTTTTCCTATCTGTTTGACTGCTGAACTTATGGAAGGGAAACTGATGTCTAAGAAGGAATAAAACCCTTCAGAAAAAGGATATGCAAGGAGGAGGCAATTGTCATGGTTTTAAGCTAATAATTTACCATCATGCAAGGTCATCACCACTTAAATCAACAAGGATATTTAAAATTTCATCATAGATAGATTTTACACTTGGAATAACAATAAAAATTACAAAGGAATTCAGTTGATACAGGCCATGCAATCAGAGGATAACAATGCTAAGTTTTTTTCACAGGTTTACAGCGTTGGAACAAGGGATCCATAGCGCAATTCATAGCATATTTCATAGTATAACAGTAGGGGCCAAGAAAGAGATAGGAACATAGGATATGACAATAATATTTTCTCAATTGTGATAGAAGAGGCTGACAATACTGCAAATAAGATGAGAATTTGGTGATAGCAAAGGTAAAGGGCTAGGTTGGTGATGTGAATCCTCAATTCGTAGTGCCCAAGAAAAGAAACGTAGGCACAACTTTAATTTGATCTTCAGTGTAGATCCAAAAACTCAGTGAGTACCTAGACACCATGTCTTAAATGTACATATGCTTCAGATAGCATGAAACCACCTGCAACAACTCTAGCCTCCAATTCCCCTATATCATCTAGTCTATAGTAGATTCCACAGTGCCTGTCTGAACTTAGGTGTTTCTGCAGCGCCGAATTAGGAGTGAAATTAAAATATTGAGAAAATATTTAGACAACTWTAAATGAATGAATCCCAATTTATTTCCCTTTAATCATGGATGTTGAAAACAATGAGATCAACTGAAACAAGCCTCATAAGTGCAATAATGGTAAAGAGGAAAGGTGTACTCAATATGTTCWACAAAAACTCTTGATGMGTTGGCAATGTACCAAAACACATTGATTTGACCTTCTAACGCATAGAGGGACATCATGGAGGGGTTTAAGTGCATAGTGGAGCTAGTGAAATGTTAGACTAGTGGTGGCATAAGGGTGATGGTGATGGTTGTCTAATCATGTGATGAGATGAAGGTATAAAACAAAGGGAATGAACCAAAGGTATAAACCAAGGTATGAGCCAACATTCAACCTTAAATTTATTTTGTGCTAAGACCTAAGAAATCCATAAGGGGAAAATCAAAATTAAAGCTTAAAAAAGACTAAGGATAAAACTTAAAAACCTAAGGATGAAAATTGACCCATGAAAACTTCATGTGACCCTTAACAATTTCATGTGATAACATTGGCTCCATAGGGGATGGCATGCTCCCTTGAGATGCCAAGAACAAGAAACTTTAGTGTCTTTTCCTAGGGCTATGGGGTCATTTATTCAAACAGAAAGAAAAAAAAAATTGATATTTAAAATGGATGGAACAACCACTCATGGCTCAAGAAAAATACTTGTTCAGAAAAGGCCCATTAACAAGGCCACCAAAAACTTTAGAATCCTCCAAGTTCTGCAATTTATAAGTATTATTTTGAAAAACCTTAGAAATATTGAAAGGACCAGTCCACAAGGCTTCGAATTTACCATGTTTTCCTTTATCTTTCTTGGGTGCATCCCACTTCAGCATCAAATCTCCCAGCTAGAAATCTTCTTTTCTTACCTTCTCGTCAAAGGCTTGTTTGATCTTCTGCTGATAGTTTTGTTCTTTATCAAGGAGATGCTCCCTGGTCTACTGTACTTCTACTACTTGTTGTATCCTTCTGACCATGTCATCAGGTTCTCCTTGTTGATCTTGGAGGATCTTTTCCATAGGCAAGGCAAGATGAGTAGGAAAAATAACTTCAATCCCATATACAATATTAAAAGGGGAAATACCAAGTGATTTCTTTGTAGTAACTCTATCAGCCCATAAGGAAAATTTCATCTTTGAGTCCCATGCTTTCCTGTTTTCCTCCAGTAACTTCTTGATGATCTTTACAAGGCTCTTGTTAGAAGACTTTGCTAAACCATTTCCTCAGGGGTAATAAGGAGTAGAATGGACTAATCAAATCCCATACTTCTCACAAAACTTGACATGACATCTTCAAGAAAACCAATGATTACCTTGTGGGAGGCACTCCTTGTAGGAATGGATTATAACCACTTGGTGAAATATTCAGTTGCAACCAAGATACAACGGTGTTGACCACCTGATGATGGATGAATTTCCCCAATGAGGTCAAGTCCCCACTACTGAAAGGGGCAAGAAACCACCACAGGCTTCAGAGGAAAATATTTGAGTTTCTTCTTTCCTGAAAACTTTTGACATTTGTCACAGGCTCTAATATTTTCACAGACATCAGTAAAAAGGCTAGGCCAAAAATAACCAGCTCTGAGGATATTATATGTTGTGGTTCTCCGAAAGTGATGACCCCCACACAAGATGTCATGGAAATCAGTCATGGCCTTTTGAGGCTCCTGTGGATCTATAAATCTCAAGAGAACCCCTAGAGGATCTTTCCAATACAATATGTGAACAATGATGCAATATCTCATTGCCTTTAGCTTCAAATCTCTTACCTTGTTCTTCTCCAAACCACCAGGAGGATGCAAATTTTGCAGAAAATAAATGATGTCTTTGTACCAAGTTCATTTTGCCAAGTTGGGACTGATATCAGATCTTTTGACAGAAATATCATCTTGCTTATTTTCATATTTTAGGTTCATGAAATTAACCCACTGTGCTCTACAATTTGGTTCATCCATCAATCTAGAAAAACCTTGGCCTTTCACCAACTTAGTAGGCTTCATTTCAAGGTCAAAATAAAAAAATTTGGCAATCCATTTGATCCTATTCCCATCTATGTCAGGTTGGGTAAGTATTTCTTTGATATAGGATGATGGGACATAGACAATAATCTTGGAATGAAGAATGTATACTCTTAAGGATTTGAGGGATTTAACCAAAGCATAAGCCTGCTTTTCCATAATATCATACCTCATCTCTACATCCCTCAATGCCTTGCTGAAAAAGGAAATAGGCTGCTCCAACCCCTCTTTTTTTTTCTGAAGAAGGAAAACAACTAATGTGTCATATGAGAAAAAAGAGAATATCATAAATTATTTTGAATAATAAGGGCTGATGAGAACGTGTGCTTCAATCAATTTTTGTTTTATTTGGTCAAAAGAATCATGAGCTTCAACAGTCCATTTCACCTCATCCCCCTTTCTAAACATAGATGTGATGTACTTAACCAATTCAACACAGTTAGAAATGAATCTTCTTAGAAAATTTATTTTACCCAAGAAAGACTGAAATTTCTTCTTGGATATAGGAAGAAACATATTCTAGATGACCTCTACTCTACTTGGATCAGTCCTCATCCCTTTCGTTGATACAATGTGTCCCAATAACTTTCCTTATTTCATAGAAAACAAATACTTCTTAGGATTGAGAGAGAGCCCAAACTTTCTGCACTTCAGGAAGACCTTTTTTAAGTGATGATAATGTTCTTTATCAGATCTTGAGAAAACTATAATGTCATCTAGATAGATGACCATAAATTTTCCCTTCTCCCCAATAAAGGCAATATCCATTGCTCAATGAAAGGTTTCTCTTGCATTCATTAGTCCAAAGATAATTTTAGCATACATGAATGTTCCCCAAGGAGTAGTGAAGGTTGTATTGTCTCTATCTTCCGGTGGGACAAAGATCTGATTGTAGCCTGAGAAACCATCAATCATACACTTCCTTTATGATCTAGTCACCCTCTGCAAAATATGCTCCATCTTTGGAAAGGGGTAATTATCTTTCTTGGAACTTCTATTCAAATTCCTAAAATCAACACAAAGTCTAATTTCACTATTCTTCCTCCTCACAGGGACCAAGTTGGCCACCCACTCAGAGTATCTTAAAGGTATGATGATCTTGGCATCACGCAAATTCTTATTTTCCTTTTCCATAATAGGAAACAACATGGGATTTATATGTTTAAATTTTCTTCCTAAATGTCTTGGTCTCCTCTTTCAAAGGGATATTATGTTCAATGATGCTTGTGGCATAAGTTTGTAGATATTCACATTTCCAAGAAAATATATCTGAAAACTCCTTTAAAATCTTAACATACTCATCCCTTTGCTCTTTAGATAAGCTGCTAGACAATTTCACATATTTTGAATTTTCCTCTTCTCCTAAATTGCATTATATCGCATTAACATCCTCATTTGAACCTTTAGACTTCACAACAACATCATTTCTATCAAATAATCTCTCCAAAGGAACTAATCCTTTTGGAATATGGTTATTGGGCAATTGAACAATATTGTGGTTTGTAATTTTATTCAGGAAAATATCAGGATGAGGGATTTTGGTATCATCATGATCTTGATCAATATTAAGAGCATAAAAATATTCCACGGTTTCTAGAAATCTTTTTATCTCAAGATCATCCTCAAATACCTTCCAATGCTTGACATTGTCAGGTATAGAGGGTCTATACATCACTTCCACATCATATTTGAGCTTGGGGAGAAAAGGAATTTTAAAATTACTTGCAGAAACAACCAAATAGTATTCCATAGTATTTTCTTTTCTTAGAACAACAGAGATATTAAAATCTGAGAAGAAATTATCAACAAGATCCCAAAATTAATTTTTGTAAGTCCTTGACCTTGGGTGTTTATCTTAATACAGATTTTTAAATTTATGTACAATTAGTTTAGCATCTCCAAACACTGCTAACTCTTCAATATTCATATCTTTATCATCCCTCAAACCAAAAAGAAGAGCCTCGTATTCTACTTCATTATTGTAGTTTCAAATTCAAATTTATAAGACAAAGATATGATCTCTTGAATTGGGGAAATAAAGACCACTCCAGCACCAACACTTTCTTTAGAAGAGGCTCCATCAAAAAACATATTCCATGCAGGGGTATTTTGAGGAGGAACCTCACAAGTTTTAATAGGTTGTTTTCTGATTTCAATAGGTGATTGAGGAGCATCAGTGAGGTGTAAAATATTGGATCCTAAATCGATATCAATTGCAAAAATGGGGTGGTTTGTAGGATTAGCTTCATCACTGATGATGTAATATAGTTGGGATTCCCTATAAATCCTTTTGTGCTCTCCGCCAAATATAGGAATGGTGGCATATGAAAATTCCATATACAAAGTTCCCCCTAGTCTTTTAATCCAAGATATTGACAAGAGAATCCCAAACTTAGGGGGGACATCAGCCAAAACAATATCCATGACCACACTCTTGATGGGAAATTGAAATGAGGTAACAACCATGTATCTGATTACCCCCAGGAACTTTACTTTTCTAGAATCAAATGATTATAGTTCATGATAGGTTTTTGTAATTTCCATACCAAGATCATCCATGACATTTTAAGGCATAAGATTATGAGAAGCACCTAATTCCATGAAGCAATTGTGAAAATTTTTATCATGAATTTTCAAAGATGTGTAGAAAGGAGGAGAAGTGTCATCCCTATATTCTACAAAAGGTCCCAATCTGACTGTTGGTTTTTCATCCTGAAGGTTCACTGAGTATGTGGAATTAGAGGAATATTTGGGTTGTGGCATATTGGAAAGATATTTTTTAAACTCTTCATTTTTAATCAACTCTAAAAAGGGTACATGGATTTTTATATTTTGAATTTCATTCTCAAAGTTCAAGGAAGAGAGAGATTTCTAAATATCCTTAATTTCTGGGACATGGGTCTTAACCACTACTTGAGGGTTTTGTTCCTCTTTTTCTTTGCTACTAGAAACTATAGACTTAGCATAATTTTTTGTTTTATTGGGATGATCTGATGTGCTAGGATTCCCCTCCTTATTTGACCTTAAGTTGTATTTATTTGGATTTTCATTTGATTTTTCCCCTTTACTCAATTCATTCAATTGGTTGTCCATAAGAGACTCCTCATATGCAGACTGATTTAGATGAGGGGATGGAGAGGTATCTCCCACACAATGAAATTCTGGATCAGTTTCTTCATCCTCTCCCACTTCATCATCAACAAGGTTATTGTTGAGCTAGATATATAACATATATTCCAACACTTAATTTTCAACTGGGGAAGGTAAACTTTGAGGAACCAGTACAATATGTACAGGAATGGAGTCAAACTTATATTGCTCATAGAAATCTTAAATCTTCACACCTCTATCTAATTCATAATGAAAATGCTCCTATTAATGAAATTCTTGGAAACAATCTACTTGAAGTAGCCTAATTGAAATAACCTATACTTAAACCAACAACCAATGCTCATAACTTAAAAACTTCAACATCTTATTCCAAGTGAATTGAACCATTGTATAACACATTCTGCTAAGAAATGAAAATTGAATCGAAACCACTCAAGATGCTAATTATAACCTTATTACTCCTTAACTGTTGTAATCAAATGAAAACTCCCCAAATCATGAACATGACTGAAATTAAATTGCTAGAAATTAATCACAATTTCTAAGAAAAAGAATCTACATCAATCCTTCTATTATGACTAAAGATGCACTACAAACCTGGGCAAGGGGCCCTTCCTATCCAAGTTGAATCGATAATTAACTATCAATCCATTCTCATTGACAAGCTTCAGGATTAATCAAAGACAGAAGACTAAAATAAGAAATGAGTTCTTGTTTTATTCCATCTACAAACAAACGATTACATTCCTCTATTCTATATTCTATGTATCAACTATTCCCCATCATATCTACACATTTTGATCCTCTCTTATATAGAATTTTGAACCCTCCTATATACTAGCTTTTTGGTATCTTCCCATATCCCAGAATAGATAACATAATTAATGTAATAGTTACATAAGGAATCAAATATATATTTTTCATTAATACAAGAGAGAAATGATGCACTCAACATCACAAAGCTAGTATAACCATTGCACCAATGTAGGAGAGAATATCGTGATGCCTTTTAATTGCCTTAATCTCATGACACGAAGTGTCATCAAGACAAGTTGTCGTTTATTTATAACTGCAATAGAGCATGCATTGGTTGTTCACGAAGATTCTCATAGAGGCACCATCCTTGAAACATTCATCCTGGTGCTGGAACATCCACATTAGTACAGGAATCCATAATATAATATTATAAGTGAGATTTGTGCATTAAAAACTCTCAAAACTTAACTAAAAACAAGAGAACTGTTAAAGACAATTTTTGGGTCTTTAGATATCGATTTAATCAATGTTTAAACCAAAGTTATACAAAATGAGGGGTAGGAGACTGTTATAAATATCATATGAAAATATATAAGGCATAAAAATTGATCAAACTTGGGTCCTAACATCCCCCCAAACTCAAAGTTTTGCATGTCCTCATGCAAAGAAGAGTCCCTAAATTTTTTTAACTCTGTGTAGTATCTGGAATGGCTTCGACCTCATCTACTTCATCTGCCTCATTTTCTGCTCCCTACCCTGTACTGTGAAGTTTCTTCCTAAGAGATCGATTTTCAATTATAAGTATGCGAGTTTCCTGATACCTGTGATTGAGTCTTGACTGAAGCTTCCTATTTTCAAAACTGAGTGTATTGGCCTGAGAATGAAATTTATCCATTTGTGCACACATATCAGACTCCTGAGCTCGAGATTGAGCAAGGTGACCTTTCAATGTAGTGTTCTCATTTTTAAGCAATCGATCCAATACCTCGTATTCATGCAAATTCTCTTTTAAGTGTGCATTCTCTGTCTGTAACTTAAAGAATTTTTTAGGAGAAATTATCTTGGGACTACCCAGTCCTGTAGGATTCTGTGGAGATGAACTAGATTGGGAGAAACATGGAGGTAATTCCTTCTTTAAATTTACTAGGACATCTATGATGGTCGATGAGCCTCCTTCTATCTCATCATCAGTATCTATATAGAGTTTCATTTTAAATTCAGGGGAAGGATTATCAAGATTGGGGTTCTTAGATGTCATACTTCTAGTCATTTTCTTCAATTCAGGCTCTAAAGATGACATTTCTCCTATCACTTTGACCTTCCTCTTTTTACCAGTGTGAGAGAGAGACCTTTTAATTCTAGTAGGGACAATAGGACTCCCTGTCTTTCTTCCAGACGTAGTCAAATTTCCAGGTGTTTTTATGGGCTTTTAATTCAGTCAAAATTAATAATTTAATTAGCCCATGATGAAACAAATGTTGCTTAGGGTTTACAACTAACCTCTTTACCACTTCACACATTTTCTTTAAACTCCTCCAAAGAAAATAAGGAAAATTCATTTCCTTGCCTTGTGCAAAATGTTGTAAGATGCGGATATGACAAGTGAAAGTTAGATTGTATCGCCCTTCACAATTCAGATATCGTTGGAGGAAAATTAATGGTTTCTTCCATTCCTCCTTAAGCCAAGCTCTTGGAACTCCTTTAGACCAATATGGATCATGATACTGCTTCTTCAAAAACCAATTCCTCTCTGATACTGGTAAATTCTGCTTCTTAAACCATTTTTCTCTAGTTTGAGGCAAGCCTGTAGATGCAACAATAGTCTTCTCTATAACCTCCATCAAAATATCCCTAAATCAAGTAACCCTGCGATCAAACCCTCAAGAAAACAAAAGTGATATGCTACTATCACGCCCACAAATTTTTTCAAAGAACTTATGCCATCCTCAGCCGCGAAACATCTCTCAACAAGCATTGTACTCTGGTGTTGCCTTTAAATCTTGGATTGAACCTGGTTCATAATGAATAGCCACGATTTTTGGAAAAAATGCAACAAAAAATCATTCAACAAAAATTCAAAACCAAGGAGGAATACAACGATATGTTGATAGGGCTCATTTCAAATCTCGATAGTGATTTGGTGAATAAGGGCACGTAAAATAATGATGGAAAATAGTATAGAGATGTTTAGAATTTGGAAGTGGGGAAACAAGTTTGCAGTGAAGGGATAAATGGTAGGTACAGGAATAAAATCATGTTTTATATGGAAGTAATCATGACAGGGTAAATAATTGAAAAGCATAAGGATAGATGGGAAAGTATAGGAATGACTCTTGTATTGTATGAAGATAATAATTAAAGAATAAGCTTTGTCTTGTCATACAAAAAGCTTCTATAGACTTATAAAATATCTTTGCATACCATTAAAGGGCACATTTCGAATCATTGAAAGGATTCAAGATGTCAAATGAGAAACATAGGTTTTTCAATCAAGGATAACCAAGATGAGGAAGATTTAGATAAACTGAGCATAATTCAGATACAGGGTTGTACTTGTCCATAATTTTGTTCTTGTGTTTAGTCAAATTAAGAGTTTTAAAAATACATACCTCAATATTATTGTTGTACTTGTACCAAATGTGTATATCAAGATCAGATGGTGACTATGTCATCTAGAAAGTTGTTGATTGATTGCTGAAGTTATCCTCCCAGAAGCTATGTGGACTGTTGATGTCCATCTTTGGTACTGAAATAATGATGCAGATAATTTTTGTTTTAATCTGAACTCTAAAGAAGAACAGAGTTGTCGAACCAACTGATTTCTTATTCTTGCAAAAATAAAAAGGATTGTTGCCTTTTCTGACTATTTGCATCATTTTATTCCTACCTACTTGAGAACAAGACAAATCTTTCTTCAAGTAAAATTTGGTTTCCAAAGAAACCATTCATGCATCAAGATAGAAAGTAACCTCATGTCCAAATAAAAGAATTATACCTGAACTGTTGAATGGATATGAGGAACCAACAAGATGTTTATTGCCAGATCTAAGAGAACCTAAAGAAGAAATCTTTCTTGAGGCCACATAATAGATTGAAACCAATTTTCTATAAATTCTTGGATACCCTGGTGCTCTTGAGTTTTAATACTATCAACATCCATATTTTGCAGCCCTTCAGATATCTGATCTTCATATCCTTGACCACCCACTGGAGGTAAGCATGCAAGAAACAATTGACTTCCTGGTTCCAATGCTTGTTCTATACCTAATGAAGTTTCTACTCTATTGACCTCTTTTGCAGGTAGACATGCATTCTTGAAGGAACTTTCTAAATCCAATGATTTGTCTTTTTCTTCCTTAGTTACAGATAGATATTCATGCTCTATCAGAATATTAGAAAGATGTTGAAGTAACACCTTCCTTCTTTCAACAATTCTTGAATCCATCTAAGTGATTTTTGCTGTTTTTTTTTTCTACAATTTCTTCGATTAAAATCAAACACAACACAATCCCTATTCTCCAATCCTTTTTAGTGCCTCCCCAGCAACAATGCCAAAATGTTGAGCTAGATATATACCATATATTCCAACACTTAATTGTCAACCCGGGAAGGTAAACATTGAGGAACCAGTACAATATGTACAGGAATGGAGTCAAACTTATCTTGCTCACAAAAATCTCAAATCTTCACACCTCTATCTAATTCATAATGAAAATGCTCCTATTAATGAAATTCTTGGAAACAATCTAATTGAAGTAGCCTAATTGAAATAACCTATACTTAAACCAACAACCAATCCTCATAACTTAAAAAGTTCAACATCTTATTCCAAGTGAACTGAACCATTGTGTAACACATTCTGCTAAGAAATGAAAACTGAATCGAAACCACTCAAGCTGCTAATTTTAACCTTATTACTCCTTAATTGTTGTAAGCAAATGAAAACTCCCCAATTCATGAGCAGGACTGAAATTAAATTGCTAGAAATTAATCACAATTTCTGAGAAAAAGAATCTACAACAATCC
>SNQJ01S0000271.1:241869-255321 GCA_010110895.2 Picea sitchensis | reverse complement strand
GAAATAACCTATACTTAAACCAACAACCAATCCTCATAACTTAAAAAGTTCAACATCTTATTCCAAGTGAACTGAACCATTGTGTAACACATTCTGCTAAGAAATGAAAACTGAATTGAAACCACTCAAGCTGCTAATTTTAACCTTATTACTCCTTAATTGTTGTAAGCAAATGAAAACTCCCCAATTCATGAGCAGGACTGAAATTAAATTGCTAGAAATTAATCACAATTTCTGAGAAAAAGAATCTACAACAATCCTTCTATTATGACTAAAGATGCACTACAAACCTGGGCAGGGGGCCCTTCCTATCCAAGTTGCATCGATAATTAACTATCAATCCATTCTCATAGACAAGCTTCAGGATTAATCAAATACAAAAGACTAAAATAAGAAATGAGTTCTTGTTTTATTCCATCTACAAACAAATGATTACATTCCTTTATGCTATGTTCTATGTATCAACTACTCCCCATCATATCTACACATTTCGATCCTCTCTTATATAGAATTTTGAACCCTCCTATATACTAGCTTTTCGGTATCTTCCCATATCCCAGAATAGATAACATAATTGATGTAACAGTTACATAAGGAATCAAATATATATTTTTCATTAATACAAGAGAGAAATGATGTGCTCAACATCACAGAGCTAGTATAACCATTGCACCAATGTAGGAGAGAATATCGTGATGCCTTTTAACTGCCTTAATATCATGACACGAAGTGTCATCAAGACAAGTTGTCATTTATTTAGAACTGCAATAGAGCATGCACTAGTTGTTCACGAAGATTCTCATAGAGGGATCATCCTTGAAACATTCATACTGGTATTGGAACATCCACATTAGTACGGGAATCCATAATATAATATTATAAGTGAGATTTGTGCATTAAAAACTCTCAAAACTTAACTAAAAACAAGAGAACTGTTAAAGACAAGTTTTGGGTCTTTAGATATCGATTTAATCAATGTTTAAACAAAATTTATACAAAATGAGGGGTAGGAGGCTATTAGAAAGATCATATGAAAATATGTAAGGCATTAAAATTGATCAAACTTGGGTCCTGACAGTTATTTTGGAGAGGGGATTGGAATTTTTGATCATCCCTATCCTTATTTCTTTGATCTCTTTTAAGAACATGAGGGACATTGTTTGGTATCCTAAAATTTCCTCTATTATCAACATTCTGTGTGTTTCTATAATTGTGTTTGCCTTCAACTTTCATATTTTCCATTTTAGCATAAAGTGATTTTACTAATTTTTTCAGTTCATCGACTTGAGGATAGACACCAGAGGAATCATAGGTTGAAGCTTCAACCCTACTTTTTCTCCTATCTCTATCATATTTTCCCCTAAGCTTATTAGCTGCCAATATGTTATATTCTACTTCCAAGGCTGCATCTTGCATATGAACTAGAGAGGTATATCTTATTTCTCTCAACATGAGGCAAAACTCAGGGTCAAAAGCACTGGCATGGGTTTTATCGCCAAAGGTTTTCATGTGATTAATTTCTATGGGGATTTTGTTGTACATTTTATTAAATATTTTTGAAAAGTTTGAAACAGATTCCCCTTCTTTCGTCTTGAGTGACCCAAACTCTATGATATAATATAGGAAATATTTCTTATCTACCAAATGCCTTAGAAAGGCATCATCCAGAGCTTCAATTCCGACAATAGATCCAGGATTGAAACCCCTAAACCATTTCCTAGCCTCACCATCTAGGATTTTCACAAAAACTCTCATCCACACACCTTCATTCTCAATATTAAGATTTTCATCATAGCTATAAAAGGCTACAATATGTTCCTCTACAGTTATGTCCTCTTATCCTATAAACTTGGGCATGTACTTAAGGTAGTCTCGAACTAGGAGAGCATTCATAGGATGAGGCAACACAAGATTGGCATACCTAGCAGCTACTATGGCATCAATCCTATTTCTAAGAAGGTTAGCACTTGCCATTGGATTATAAATTCTAGGAGAACAAGGAGGCTATGGAGTCTTGACAGGTACAACTCCAGTCTAGATTATATGTATCTTAGGAGAAGAAGGAATGTAGTATGGAGAGATTTCATTTTTCATAAGTAGAGTCTGAGTTTTGGAAGAGGATGTTGTAGGTTCCAAGGGAACTGAGGTTTCTTCCTCTTTAGTCACAACAAATTTAATGGAAGGAGGAGATGGAGAACCCAAGGTAGGAAAATCTTCTAAGCTCTTTATTCTAAACCATCTTACAACATTAGGAGAGGAAATAATTTCAAAACTTTCTTCTTTCAATTTGGGAGAAAAAGAAGAGTATTCTACTAGGAAATATTCAATATCCAAATTTCTAGAAATTTCAATAGAGGGTGAAAGAGGAAAACTAGATATAGCTACTGGTGTATTAAAAGTGGAATTAGGAAAATGACCAAAAGTACCTGGTACAACAACTGAAAAGCCTTCTTGAGAAGATTTTCCCTTCTTGATAACATTCTCTCGGTTAGCTTTAGGTGTAGCCAGAGGTAGATGTGGAGTAGACCTCGTGTGTCTTCCTTTGGGAGCCACATATGAAATAGTGGAGTCGACATGTGCAAGCTGCAATCTTCAATGTAAATATTTCTAATGCACCTTCAAAATCGATATTTCTTTGTCATTCAATCCCAGGGAAATGTTTTCAATCCATTCCCCGACAACTACGCCAAGAATTTTAGCACTGAGAGTGTTACACATGATTTTGGTCACTTTGGTGATGTCTCAATAGTGATGTATTCAGGCTCCCAACAAGGACCTTTTGCCTGAGAAAAGTGGCTCTTGTCTTCCTCCAAAAAAATATTTTTAAGATGAGTTCGCACGCTGCCTATGGTATAGGATGCAAGAATCCTTCATTCTTGCAAGCCACCCACACTTAGGGTGAGAATTTCCCGCAGTCTGCTCCATATATAGGGTGCAAACTTGTTTTCAAGATTAGAAGGAGGAAGAGGTCACCAATGTTCTAGAAGGGGATCTTCTAGAAAATGAGTTGGAATTCATATGGTTTTCATTCTACTGACTTCTCATATTTGATGGAATCATCCTCATCCATGTAACCATCTCTCCTTCTCCTATATATTGAAAGGTTTCTCATGGAAAAGGTTAAGAAAGATTGAATGAAGAATTGGTGAAAGAATTGTGTGAAGAACACTGCTTAGACAGAAGCTTGAAGACTCTATTTGGTCTATCAAGAGGATTTGGATCTTCTTCATGCAAGTGCAGAGAAAGTGTGTGTGTTGGAACCAATATTCACTGAAAGGAAGCTTGCAACATCAAGCTGATTAGGTTGTATCTTCTACTTTCATTTAATATAATACACCGACATGTCCCTTTCCCATAAAATCACTCTTATTTTATAGCATAACTCTTTGATCATATGCGTAAGTTGACATTGAATATACTTCGCTATATTCACTTTGGTTGGTTTGTGATGTCTTGGACCTGATTCCACAAGAGCACTAGAGTGAAGCAGGAACAAAAAAGACCCAAGGAAGCGATATCAAGGGATGCCACTTATTCCTTCTCTTTAGTAGATTCAATGACTACAACTTAGGGAAAGAGTTGTGTCCTGTCCTGTTTTGTTCTAGATCCAGGTGGATCTAGGGAGATATGTTAGTGTCTACAACTACCGATTTGTCCAATAACAGAGAGTCACCCTCAGACTGCTAGAGGATAATCCCAGTACCCATCAAATATGTTTGTAATGGTAATTTAAGATAGAGTGTCAAATGAACAAAAATCAGCATAGCAATTCTCAAACACATAAATTTCTATTCAATAATGCATAAGAAAATGAGGTCTTGCCTAACTTCAGTCAATGATTTAAAGATACGTGTGAGTAGATGGAAGAATTTAATGAGAATGATGAATTAGTATATTATTAGCATCAGGGATTACTAGTAGACAAATTAAGAGAAATATCATACACAAGAACTTCTTGATCTAAACTTTAAAACATTGATAAAAGTTACAACAACATCGTAATCAAGCATACATTGTAACACAAATATAATATCTAATTAAATCATTCAATGATAAGAAAATCAGAGTAATAAAGAAGTAAGATAATGGAAAAGGAAACCGAATTTTATTAGGAAAAATGTATCAGATCTCATACATAAAACCCAGATTCTAGCTCTGTTACATCAAAACATTACATAAGGGATTTTATGCTCAACCATTTGAACCCAAAATGTCCTTCTAATGCTTCATTTATAGTCTAAACAATTAGTGAAAACATATAATTCAATCTATATCCTCTAACCAAGGATTCTCCCAATTAAAACTGAAAATATTACATTTGTACAAGTGGAAACAACAAAATGCTAAAAATAGGGAAAATATTGGCAACAACTCTAACACCATAATTTTTATTGAGTGATGTGTCCCTTGAGCACATATCCTTCACTTCCATGTGTCCACCAAGTTCAAATGACCTCCAAACATCTGTTGTAATATCCATTTTCCACCTGGTGACTGTTGATTCCCTAAAAATCCGTCAAAGTTGGAATTTGCAGTGAACCCTAAAGTGTTGACTATATCAACCAGTTCATAATGTATTTCATAGAGAATTCTGTAGTGAATTCTATAGTGCATGCCTGTGTAGACTATTTCATAGCATATTCCATAGAAACATTGAATTTCTATCTATTTAGGTAATTTCGCAGTGGATTTCACAACCACTATGTAGCTTCTGCATGCATAAATGATTTCGCAACGCATTCCGTAGAGAACCTACAACCTTTGTCTATGTATATCATTTCGTAGCGCCATGCACTATGAAATGTCCTCTATCTTTATTTGTTATACAATTTGAGCCAAAAATACCCAAAATCCTTAGAAAGAGGTGTATAAACCTGTAGATGCCTCCTAAGCAGGTATACTCATGATAATTCCCACAAAACTTTAAAATGCAAGGATGATCATCACCAAAATTGAGGGTATTTCAGCCACTCCATCTCATCTTCTTAGTCTAGTACTTCTCCTGGTTGCAGCTTGAGCTAGAACATTAAAATTTATTTGAGCTAACTCATCTTTGAAGGGTTGTAACTCAAGCTTGATATTTCTGATTTGGGATTGTAATTATTTTTTCTACCTATATAGATTTCTAAGCTAACTATGGAGGGGAAGAAATCTCTTTGTTGTAAACCTGGGAAGATCAATGGTTTCCTTGTACATATCCATAAGGTCCTTCAAATTTTTCCTCTTAGCTAAACCTTCTTCCTTTAGGCGAGAAACCTCGTTTATGGCATCCCTGAGCTATCTAATCAATATTTTGAAGGTAGGGTTCTCAAGGGGAGTAGTTATGTCTATGACTTCAATGTGGTTTTCAACAATCTCAATTTTACCCTTATCCTTCCTATTGAAAAGAGATTATGCTATGTCCTCTTGTTCAAAAGTTACCTTCTTGGTTGATGACTCAGTGAAGGGCCTCCTAGCTCTAGTCTCAGTTGTAGTAGTTGGTGAGGGGAAGAGTAACTTTCTCCCTTTTTTGCATGTGGTTTTAGTAGAGTGAATTTATTCTAGTTCTGGAGCAGGTTGGGGTAAAACTTCCCTCCATGGAGAGTGATGAGCTCCTGATTCTTCTTCTTCTTGTTCCTTAGGAACCTTGTCCTCTTTAGTAATGTGTTTACCCTTTCTATTTTTTCTTGTCTCTATGTGTACAACACTATCATCTTGCAAAGGGATATGCAACTTAGATTGAGGAGTAGGAGCTACATTTAGTTGCAGATGTGCAGAGGCAATGGATTTCTCCCAAGCTATGTTTCTTTTCTTCAACTCCTCCATCACAAGCATCCTAATCAATCCTGAGTGAAACACACTTTTGTCCATAGCCTTGGACTTGGCTTGGACCCTATCAACCATTTTCCACATACTACTAAACAAATAGAAATGAACGTTCATTAGATCATTGGCTATGAAGTGCAATAGAAGTCTAATCTGATATTGGTAAATCATATTGACTCTTCCCTCGCATGTAAAATATCTTTGGATCACCCTTAACATCTTGTCAAATCCATTAACCAAGTGGCTCCTATGCACTCCCTTTGATATGTTATCTCCCTAATGTTCTGGTTTGAGGAAATATTTAGAGAAGGCTACATTAAGAGTCATGGATTTAAACCATCTTTCACCAGTGTTGGGTATCTCAATGGCTGTTGCAATGGAAGCTTTAGATACCTCCATTTCAAGGGTTCCCACCTTGGTTTTGGTGCCATAAAAATTTAAAGAAAACTCTCTGGCTACCTTAGGGCTTCCCCTCTGCATATTTTGACAGAAATTTAAACATCCAACCCTCTCAAAGACTTCTCTGATCATAGGTTCAACATAAAAAAACTGCACATCACAAGGCTTTGTCCTGACTACACTCCCACCCTTGTGAGAATTATTTTGCTAAGGTGTATCAATTTTCTATAAACAAGAGGAAAAGAACTACAACAATCTGAGAGATATGAGAGGCCAAACGAGGACAGAGGTCTTAGGTTTTGAATGATGGTCATTTTCAAATTTGGATTCAATGTAAAGATTTAGTGTTTTCCTGTCCATTTGACTGTTGAACTTATGGAATGGCAACTGATGGCTAAGAAGGAATAAAAAACTTCCGAAAATGTATATGTAATGAGGAGGAAATTGTGAGGGTTTTAAGCTAATAATTCACCATCACACAAGGTCATCACCACTTAAATCAACAAATCTCTTTAAAATTTCATCATAGAAAGATTTTATACTTGGAATAACAATTGAAAATCTAAAGAAATTCAGTTGATACAGGCCTTGCAATCATAGGTTAATAATGCTGAGTTTTATGAACAGGGGATCCGTAATGCAATTCATAGTAGATTTCACAGTATAACAATAGGGGCCAATAAAGATATAGGCACAAAGGCTCTGGCAATAGGATTTTATCAATTGAAATAAAAGAGGCTGACAATACTACAGATAAGCTGAGAATTTGGTGATAGAAAAGGTAAAGGGGTAGGTTGGTGATGTGAATCCTCAATTGAGAGTGCCCAGGAAAATAAATGTAGGAATGACTTTAATCTGATCTTCAATGTAGCTCAAAAAACTCAGTGAGTACTTGGACACCATGGATTGACTGTAGATATGCTTCACATAGCATGAAATCGCCTGCAACAAATCTAGCCTCCAATTCCCCTCTGCAAGCTAGTCTGTAGCATATTTTGCAGCGCCTCTCGGAACTTAGGTGTTTCTGCAGCTTCGAACTAGGAGAAAAATTAAAATCTTGAGAAAAAAATTAGACAACCTTAAATTAATGAATCCCAACTTATTTCCCTTTAATCATGGATTCTAAAAACAATGAGATCGACTGACACAAGCCTCATAATTGAAATAATTGTAAAGAGGAAAGTTGTACTCAAGATTCACTACTAAAACTCTTGATGAGTTCGAAGAGTACTAAAACATATTGATTTGACCTTCTAATGGGTAGAGGGATAGAGTGGAGGGGTTTAAGAACATAGTGTAGGTAGTGACATGTCAGACTAGTGGTGGCATAAGGGTTATGGTGATGGTTGTATAATCATGTGATTAGATGAAGGTATAAACCAAAGGGAATGAACTAGAGGTATAAACCAAGGTATGAGCCAACATTCAACCTTAAATTTATTTTGTGCTAAGACCTAAGAAATCCATAAGCATAAAATCAAAACTAAATCTTAAAAAAAACTAAGGATAAAAATTAAAAACCTAAGGATGAAAATTGACATATGACAACTTCATGTGACCCTTAACAACTTCATGCGATAATAGTAACCATGCTTTCTCAAGAGTACATGAAGCTATTCAAAAGAGTTCATTGTGAGAGTATAGTGTGTGATTTAATCAAATATATTCTACTGAGAGAGACAACTACATTTCTTGCAATGTATGGTGAGCGAGAGATAGAAATCTGACTTATTTTCTCGCAATGTATTTTGAGTGAGAGAAAACCAATTGTGTTTCTTACAATGTATGGAGCTGGAAAGAGATATTGTTGTGCACTAGTGTTAATATCACTATCTAGAGTGTGCATATCGATTTAGCTTCCTTGTGACATTGATCTATGGGTGTAGTGGTTCCTCATGGGTGTAGTGGCTAAAGAGTGTGTATGTTTCCCATACCTTGATTGGGTTAATGGTTGGGAACCATATCCATTTCTCAGCTTCCCATAACTGAGTTGTATTTCCAAGTGTCTAAGAAACATGGCATCTTGTTCAACATTGTTTTTGTAGTTGATCTTGTTGATGTTACTATAGTTAAGGTTTTTGTAGTTGATAATTTCGATTCAATTTATGGTGATATGATCGACATTGTTTCAATGGATTTTGTTGAGTCAGGGCCACTTGATAATACAATGTTATGGTTGAGTCTATATTGTCATTGCACATTGTTGAGATTATGTTGCTTGTATTGTAGTTTTTTGGAGATATCGTTGAAATGAAGGATGTTGTTGTGACTTATGTTGTTCATATGCATGTTGGTTCTACTACTTTATTGTAGAACTGACCAACAATGTTTTTATGAAAAAATTTCAAAACCTTGTCCAAGGAAATTTCAAAATCGAAAATTTCAAAACCTTGTCCAAGGAAGATGGGGACCAAAAAGGGTCTACAGATTTAGAAAAAGGGATGATGGGGGGAAGTTCTTGCGAATATTTCATTTAGTCTTATGAGGGGGCCATTAATAGTCTCAAATAAAACCTTAGAATGTTCCTTCTTAACTTAATAACAATAATAAATCAAGCAATATCTTTGTTTTTCTTGATTCCAAGAAAACTTATGGTATACCAAGATACATTAAATTCATTTAAACTAAAAAAAAAATAAAAAATGAAATCATGTTTTATCTATTTTGGCACATCATTGATTATCTATCTCGCTCCTCTCTCCTACTCTGTCTCTCCATCCAAGAAGGGAACTCTCACAAGTTATTCTCCTTGGTGCTTGGATAGAAAGGGCACTCTCATCGTCGGTCACAATGTGTTGGGTTATTATTTGGTTGGATCTATCACTCTGTGTGGGGTTGGGGTCTCTCAAAGTGGGTCAATACTCTACGTGTTGATGACCCACAACTCCATTCCCACTAGTTAAACATAACCCAGACTAAGAACAATCTTGAAGCCAAAATCTCTCGTCAAAAGAAAAAAAAAATTGTGCAATTTGCATTCATGGTAGATCTGTGTTTTTGAAATCTGAGAATAAAATAAATAATCACTATCAATGACCAAAATTCACATTTGATAAAAAAAAATTGTATTGCCAAGACATCGTTGTTTTCTTCCTAGAAACCACTAGAACACATTTCAACATTGGCCCCAATCACATCAATTATTATATAGGCTTGTTGTTTGATTTTTGAATTATTTTTGTGAGTCATGTTTGAGTCCAAAAAACTTCCCAGACTTTCAATGCATGCATCTAGTCTAACCATGTTAAATTTTAGTCCATATAAGCACAAATTGGAAAATTTTCAACATTGGCCCTATTCACATTAATTATTCTATATGCTTGTTGTTTGATTGTCAAATTGTTTGTGTGAGTCATATTTGAGTCTGGAAACCCTCCCATATCGTCATTGTATGCATCTAGTCTAACCATGTCAAATTTAAATCCATGCAAGAACAAATAAACAAACCAAATACATTGATATAATGGGAAATAACTATAAAAATGGGGGTGAATATACTTGCATTTTTATATCTTTTTTTTTCGTAAGTTAGGAATTATATTAAAACCTGTGAAGAAGGAAAATTACATTTGTCAAGCTATCAAAGGCGATTGTGACAGCATTTCGCTGGTGGGAAACCAATGTTGCCACATGGATGAAAATTCAAAGAGTTCATGCAAAACTTGTAGAACCAAGAGAGATAGAGATCTAAAGTGCCACACAGGGAAAAGATTATGTATTATAGACTGAATAGACCAAAGCCAAAATACTGGTCATTTTCTAAGACAAAAAATTCCTAAACCTAAGTGGTCACGTAGGGAAAAAAACTTATGAATTATACTAACTGAAAAACATAGAAAACTGGAAACCTGAGCCAGAAGGAATTATCCAATGTCAGGGTCGAGCCTTTCCTCCGAGAAATCCTGACGCACATGCATGGTGTCTCTGTCAATCTTATCTCTTTTTGAGATAGCCTTCTTGAGGTCCTGAAGGAATGCCATCAGAAGGTCCACATGACACCATCGCTCTATTTCCTTGTGTTGGATCTTGTTGATGAATACCATGTTGTCCTCTATTCCCTACTTAATGAATTCCATGGATTCCTTGAAAGCATCCCTTTCTATGAAGAGGGAGCAATCTAAAGAGAGTGAAGGAGGAGGTGGAGATTCAGAGGAGGAAGTGGGGGAGTCGGAGGAAGGAGATGAAGGAATGAGGACGATGGAGGTAACAAGAGGTGGAGAAGTAGGATGAGGAGGTGAAGGGTGGCGGGGGGGACAGACTAAGCCTGGGAGTGAAGATGAGGGATTTTCCAAGACTGTCGAACCATTCAACTCAGGAAGAAAAGGGATTCGACAATGGATATAAGTCTAGAGTGTTGTCTCGAGAAGGAGAAACAAAAGTGAAGGAGGGAGTGGGAGCAACAATAGGCGTTCGGGTGGAGGAGAACTCATTTTATGGAGGAGAGCCATGCCCTCTCACTCCCCTTCCTCTAGCCACATTCCAGGTCGCATCCCTCTTTGACTTTCCCCTAAGATTAGGCATAGAAATATCTACCTGAAACCATATGAGGAACATGGGAGGAAAGTGAAAATGTTTTCTCGATGAGCACGATACCAACTGAACACAAATACACAACATAAATAATGGAGAGGTGTTGGGTGCTGAGGGCCAAGTGTACTGTAGAATCTCGATCCATATGAGAAGGATGACACCAAAATTAGGAGGAGGCCGTGACTTTGGAGGCCAAGGGATCGAATGAGCTGATCTCTAGGGTTTGTTCTCCCAAAACCATGAAAACATCTTTGACTCTAAAGCTCAATATGCAAAAGTGAAAATGTAAAGAATGAGGAGTGAGGTGCCCTTATTTTTCTGTTATACCTCTGATCTAATTCTCATTTCATTTAATTGACCATATCCTAAGGTTAAATTTTTTATTTTCATAATTTGTCCTTTTTCGACTTAATTCCTCTTTTATCCCAAAGTCACTTTCAATTTATAACATTATGCCTAAGTTAACCCTTTGGAGCCTCTTATTCCCCCTTTTCTCATGAGACTATAGTATAGCGGGGGCATTTAGACTACTAAGTCTCTACACTCCTCTTATAAAGAGTTGGGGCACATTACATACCAATATGTTAATATACCCAATAAATACCATAATGAATGTATGTCAGTCATGTGCTTTAACCCACCAAAATAACCTTTTTTCGTTAAGATATTTTGTATGTTCGATGAAAACCCCATCGGAAACCCAATTTTCCAAATGACCTCTTTTACAACATTTATCTCTTGCTCTGTCAATAACTATGGAAGACTAACATTTTGTTCTCGACCATCACCATTAGAATTAATAATCACACTTTGCAATGTGTGATTAGATTCTTGTATGTCACTAAAAATCTTTCCTATTCTTTCTTTGTTAGGCCTTCCATCTAAGATTCACCATAAAATTTTTGTTATATTCTTCCCGATATGAATTGTATCAAATAGATTAACTATTTGTAGGTTATTGTAGTAGGGAAACCTACTGAATTGTATGGGGTAACTTTTCATTCATCTTGGAATCTCATTCATTCCTTAACGACATGAATGAAACATAAACGTAATAACATTAACATTAATTAATCAATATAGCTAGGTACAGTGCTGAACAAAATTCACTGAAAAAAATCATAAGATTGATATGTATGGTACATAAATAATTTGCATACCTTCATGATTTCTATTATATTCCAACTTCCATAGATGAGGTATCATTCTTCATGGTTTTTTTTCATTCTCTTCTTTACCATTGAATTTTTCTTTCTCGGTAGTTCGATAACTATGGTTCTTAGGAAGAAAGTTCCTATACTCATCAAACACCTCCTTTCCTAAACTTATTGAATGATGATATTTTATCCTAGGACTACAAACTAGACATGCAAATTTACCCTTTGTTTGAATACCTGCGAGATATATGAATTAATGTAGCAAATTAGGATTACAAATTTTAAAAATGCATGATATTTTCAAAAAATTATATAATATTAAAGTGCAATGGAAAGTTACATACCATAAAAATGTGTTAGCCCAGGAGCATCATGAATTGTCCATGCAATTATTCCATGGAATTGAAATTGTTTTTTCCTTATTGGTCTAGAGATGTCATACATAGTGATGCCAACCCATAACTTCAATAACTCATCCATAAGAGGCTCAATATATACATTCATATATTTAACTTGGTACTTACCTAACTGGTTCAACATACATTAATTATATTTAGTTATACATCCGTATATATAAAATATATAATTATCATGCACGAAACAAAGAAATGAAATATTATTTCATACATTCAAGTAAATAAATACAAGTTAATTAAATACATGGAGCTTCAATTATCATGCTTATTTTCATCGTTGGTTCAGTCCATGCATGGTGAAAAGGAACATTGGAATGTTTCTCAGTTTTTGAGTATTTGGGTGGGAGGTGGAGGGGGAGGAGGCAAGTACAAAATGAAACAAATCCAATGATGAATTATATAGAGTTACCTTTACTCAATCAAACAATTTCTAATCTAGGTATTTCAACTACCTCAAACAATCAGTCGAACTAATTGGGCCAAACTTTCTAGTTTATGGCCTCTCCTTTACAGTACGTGGTTCCATCGAATTCGTTGTTGATTAATTGGGTTGGTTGTCATTGGTGTCAACCCTTGAAGAAAGTCTAGTAGAGAATTATGGTAGCATAAAGGTTTTTGTAATGGACCCAAGTTTGTTTGATATATAATGGTATGAGTTTTGATATATTTGTAGGTAAGACAATTATAAATGAATAGTAGATGTCATGTCATTTCTGGTGGTATGTGGAACGTCACATAACTCCTCACAGTTAGAGAGTTATGTCCATGTGAAGTTGGAGAGCCCTCATGAGTCATATAGAAGCCCCAAAATGTCAAAGTAGTCAAAGTTCTTGCAAAGAGGAGATTATCTAAATAATAATTGAAGTGACAAACTAAAAAATGATTATTTAAATAATAAAGTGAAGTGACAAAGTCAAAGAGGATTATTTAAATAGTAAAGTAAAGTGACAAATTCAAAGAGGACTATTTAAATAATAAAGTGAAATGACAAAGTCAAAGAGAATTATTTAAATAATAAAGTGAAGTGATAAAGTCAAAGAGGATTATTTAAATAATAAAGTGAAGTGACAAAATCAAAGAGGATTATTTAAATAATAAAGTGAAGTGACAAAGTCAAGGAGGATTATTTGAATAATAAAGTAAAT
>SNQJ01S0000271.1:222262-239951 GCA_010110895.2 Picea sitchensis | reverse complement strand
CTTAGAAATTTGAATACTTTTACAAAAATATCGCCAATCATTTATAGTTGGCATATGAAGGATAAGTAAGATTCGCCAAGGTTTCTACATTTTAAAATAAATTTCCATCAATTTGAATCTACTTTTTAAATATCCTTTGAAACATTTAGATCTACTTCAACCCTTTTATTCTATTGAATAATACATCCCATTTTGGTTCGTACAAAATGGGATGAATAGATTCTAACTAGTATCAGAGTCTCCTATCCATTCAATTCTTCCATATCTGGGAATATGGAAGAGGGATGGATTAAAAAATAAAAACATTTTATTGACGCATTGATAATGATATATCATGCACACTATATACGAAAATCAAAAGGAGGATTCATTTGATTTTATACTAGATCTTATACTAGATTTTATTCCCACCATAAAATCTTTCCCTCTGAGTTCTTGATCCTACTTTTTTGTATGTACGAGAGTATAAAGTTTCAATTGGAATGGACAAGGAGGGACAGTATAAGAAAATAAGAGGGAGAGGACATAATAAATTAATTAATTTATCTATTTTGATTGGGGTGTCTTTGTATCTACATATACATATGTATCTATCAATATCCATGTATATGGATACATGGATATTGACATCTTGCCAAGAACCAGATTTGAATTGGTGGCACAAGGATTTTCAGTCCTCTTCTCTACCAACTGAGCTATCTCAACTCTTCCCTATGGATCATCCTGGTACATGGTTTTCACTTGTGTCAACTAAAAATAAGGAAAAAAATATTTTTCTAGTTTTGGAGAAAGATCTTCATTTTCAATATAAAATAATTCCAGTACTCGTATGGGTTATACTATTATTTCTTCTTTCCAACACTATTTGTTAATTGAATAAGGAGTTTCTATGTCCCGTTATCGAGGAACTCATTTAAAAATAATACGTCATCTCAAAACTTTACCAGAGATCACTAGTAAAAGACCTAAAAATAGAAAGGATTCTATGAACCAATCTTCTTCCAGAAAAATATCTCAATATGGTATCCGACCAGAATAAAAACATAAAATTCATTTTCATTACAGAATAACAGAGTGACAATTGCTGAAATATGTTCGTATTTCTAGAAGGGACAAAGGATCAACGGGCCAAGTCCTATTGCAATTACTTGAAATGAATTCGGATAATATTATTTTTCAATTGGGTATGGCTCCCACCATTCCTGGTGCTAGACAATCAGTTAATCATGGACATATCTAGGCGAATGACCATATGGTATATATACCAAGTTACCCTTGCAAACCTCAAGATGTTATTACTATAAGAGATCAACAAATATTGAGAGATATTATTAGGAAGAATCTAGATCTCTTCTAGAGGGATAAATTTCCAAATCATTTTACTTTTCATTTGTTACAATATAAAGGATTCATCAATCAAATAATAGATAGTAAATGGATCAATTTGAATATTAATGAATTGTTGGTTGTAGAGTATTATTCCCATCAAGATTGAATGGAGAATGAAATGAAAAGGAGGGGTTGGGTTGTTGGACATCTAGAAATTATGTTCGTCTCCCTTCTTACTGGATTAAATCCAATAAATTCTCAAGGAGAGGATCAAGATCATGAATATCATCTTGGTTGTCCTCATCCATTGGAGAAAATGTGTCTTGGATCAATCTATATATCTCATCTTCTTGATTTGTATCAATAACGTTATCTTCATCCATATCATCTTTAAGAAATCGATCTTCAATATTCTAATATCCATGTTCCTCACCTTTTAAAGTAGTATTTATGCTTCTACTTGGAAAATAAATCTCCCGCGGTCGACATTTTGGGGGCATTGTCTTTATATTTACAAGCAATGTATTAAAATTAGTGTGTATAGAACACATATTAAAACGATCATACATTTGAAAAATACATGACATGATCACTATTACAAAGAATGCATTATATATTGAATAATTTCTTACCAAGGGATGATATTCCTAATGCTCTTCAGCGTGCCCCTTCTCCCTACAATGTTTTTTATCTTTTTTTATTAAAATAATTCTTGTTTGTAAGCACCTGCAATCAGTGTAAGGGAAATAACATTTTCCATCGCCCATAGCCTCCAATTCTTCTCTAAAATGAGAAAGCCTCCTTTCATTTTCATTCATATTATATTAATTTGACACGGTAATTGCCAATAAGAACCAATTAAATATTTAAAAAATTAAATTTTGTTAAAACATTGAAAAAAAATTAGAAATTAAATTTCATATACTTGAGGTCCAGTCAGAGGAAATATATGTTGCAATGCTAAATTTTGAAAAAAAATTATTAATTTTTTTATTTTATTTAAAAATTCATATATTTTGATGTTCAATCACATGAAATACATGTAGCAATGCTAAATTTTGAAAAAAAATAAATTTGGTTAAAACATTCATGTTAAAAAATTTTGAAATTAAAATTTCTTAACATAGCTTTATATTAAAAGAGACAGAAAAATTAAAAATACTATCCTTGCAAGTATAAAATCCAAGCTATATAGATTGAGAATTGGATGTGTTAAACTAGTATGTGACAGAAAAAATCAAAGCCCAAATAATCACCAACAAAATTGTCGAAACTATAGAAAAATTGTCGAAATTTTTCTTAATGACGTGTATTTATAGTTATATTCTCGTCAATATAGCGAAGAAAATAAATGAGTTGACCCTGGAAAAAGTCAATACCCATTGCACTTCACATGTGGTTCACATGTGTGGCACAAGTGCCGATATAAGAATGAAAATTTGTGGATGTATAGATGGTTTTCTTAAACTATCACTATAGTGATGAACGTCGGGGCCAAACCAAAAACAAATTAAAAGAAAGCCAAAATTTTAATGCATTTTTCCACGAATTTTAGAAACGTGGAAATATTTCATGGTGTTTTGGGCCCATATGTATTGGTGGAAAGAATTGGTTACTAATTACAATCAACATTCCCTTTGTTAAAATGAATCCCACATGCCTCTAAACCGGTTGAAGATGTAACTATTGAATTCTACACCTATGGTTTACCTATTTCAATGGCCATGTATGTAAAAAAATATGAGAAAGGTACTCTAGAAGAAGCTTTCCAGGAGGCCCTTAAGTTTGAAAAGAATATGATGAGCTTAAAAGGTAGTTCCAACCCAGATTCCTCTAAAGACAAAGGTAAGGGTAAAGAATATGTTTCCAAACACAGTGAAGGTAAAAAACCTTCCGATTCAATGGATATGGAATGTCTTCAAAGGATCATTAAGAATTTATCGAATGATATAATAGAATTAAAAAAAAAGTGGTGGAGAAGGATCCTCTAGACATAAAAAATTCTTTAGATTCTCCCCCAATAAAGATCAAAACACACCACCAACCAACAAAACCACCCCTTCTTAGATGAAAGGCATTAACATGGAATATGTTGTCCAGGCTCTCAAAACCTATAGGGAAACAAAAAATATGACTAAAGTAGATGAGGAAGGAGAAGAAAGTTAGGAACAACAAGAACAACCTTAGGAATCTCAAGAGCCTAAAGATAAACAACTAAATTAATTTTGGGATATTTCTTATAGTCTAGATGAATAGGACGTTGAAGAGGTACACATATCACAAAACATTGTTACTACCAGGAGCTCCAACAAGAAGGATTTTGATGACACCCTAAATGTTGTTAATCCAACCTCTCCCAACACCCCCATTACCAAAAAATCATCTCCAACCAATACTACCCCCAATCCCTCCAATACCACATATTCCAACCCTAAAACAATTGATCAAACACCGAAACCTAATTCTTCATCGGCATCCCTCGCCAGGTCGGAATATGGTTTCTTAGAAGATACGAAGAACACTAAAGATAACATTTCCTTGTTTAAGCTTATGAATATTCCACAAATTCAAGAAATTTTTATTAAAACACTACAAGGAAAATCTTCCTCTAGCACAAAGGAGATCAACGCTATAACAAAGAAGGGAACAACCAAGGTTATTTATTTTAAAAATAACACTCCATTTAAAAGTCAAGTAGTGACGGATGCATCCTTAACCAGACAATGATCCATATCTACCACCCCGCCCTTCCTCATTTCTTTTGAAATATTTAATAGGAATTTCCATAATTGCATGGTAGAATCAAGAGCCTCATCTAATCTCATGCCCCTAAAGGTCTGTGAGAAGCTTAATGTCAAACCTAAACCATTAGAAATTTATATTATTCAGTTGGACAAAACTAAATTTGAAGTTATTGGGGAATTAGAAAATTTCTTGATCTGAATGTATTCTAATGCAAAAATTCGTCAAACTATTGATATAATAGTAGTAGACATACTAGACAACTATGGCATCTTGTTAAGTCAGGACTGGTCAACTATGTTGAATGGCTACTTCACTATTGATTGGTCTCATTTATGGCTCCCTTATTATGGTAAAATGAATCAAATCAGGATTGATAGAGAGAGGTATATGAAACATGTTGTGACAGACTTAAATGACCCAAATGAACTGGCAATGTTTAAAAACTCAGTTTTGGGAAATTATTCATATCAGACATTTTTTGGAAATTTTACAACTGAAACATCATCCCTTGTAGAATATAACACACAATCTGGAATCCTTTTGTTACACACAAAAATGTCACACTTGAGTTTCACACCCTAAGTGTCTCAAGTGTCGCAAAATGACGTATGCACCTTTTTAAGTGTCGCATGCACTGTCGTAAGTGTCATATTCACCTTACCTAGTCTCACATTCATTTTTCCAAGTGTTGTAACCCCTTGAAACCATGAAATATATTTTTCACAATCCCTAAGTCATGTTATAAGAAGAATCCCTTTCATCTGAAATTCAAAAGATACCTTTTTATTGGACAAATTAACCATTTTTTAGCATTTTAGAAGGGTGGCACTCCCCTCACCATGCTTAGGGAGAACTAGTGCTCCCCTTGCCATGTTAAGGCAGTGCCACTTTTGGCCAATGGTGCTCTATCTCTCAATATAGGATGTGCTAGTCTTGTTAGAGGAAAAAGGGGGATCCTCCACCTTATTGTATGGGCCATCTCTCTTGGGATGAGGTTGGTTTTGTTAGAACCCTATGCTATAGATTCATCTTAGGATAATATCCCAACCTTAAGGAGCCATATCCTCAACCATATCCTTCATTTTCTCATGGTGTTTCTGCCTCTAAATCCTATATATTGAAGGTATTTCCAAGGTGAAAGGGGGGATATTATATGTATCAAAAATTTCATTAAGGAGGAAGCATTAGAATTTTGATTTCAAGATTCATGCAAGGGATCGATGAGGAGATCTTGGAGAATATTGATGCATCATAAAACATGCTTTGTAAGTACCTTATTTGGCTTTCCAATTATTATCAACTTGACATATTCCCTTTAAGTTCATGTTTTCTAAATTTGCTTGTCTATTATCGTTTCAGTCTTCATAGATATATTTTATTTATATAATCATATAAAGTAGAAGGGATATTTCCTTTGCTAGTCTTTGAAGGGTTTCAGTTGCATTGAGTAACTTGCATATCAAGCATAGGAATTGGAGCAGTGAGGATGAACATCACAATAAGGTGTGTCACATTATTCTACTATCTTGTTTGATTGATTGAGTTAGATATATAGGGAAAATAGTAAAAAAATGGTCTCTTCTATTTTTGGACCAAATATAGGAGTCTTGGTTCAAAGGGGAGCTTAGCTTATCTACAGGGTAAGATTTCTCACAACAGAAAAATGACGACTCCATTGGGGAAGAACTTTGACTAGTTTTTCCTCTTTTTCGTCCTGGATCCTTTTCTTGTGATTTAATATTTCTTATTTGATGCTTATTTATGATATATTTACCCTTCCCTCTTACTCATTGAATATTTTATAGAGAGATTGACTGAGTCTAATATTTTTAGAAGCCATTTTTTGAACTTTTCCATAAAGTGGCACTTCCCTGCAGTCCACACCAAGGCACCATTAGCCTGATTGGTGCTCCCATGAAGTGCATAAAGGGGCACCATTGTCTAACTGGAACTCCCCCAGATCCTCCTTCTGGGATTCATTCTCTTTATTGGCACTCTATGTCCTTGAGAACAAGGGAACCAATCTCCCTTTTCAGTTTTTTTTGCTTCTTTCTACTTGCTTTTTCTCAGTCTTCTTTTGAGACATTATTTTCCCAGTGACCCCTGATTGTATTTGAATTTGTTTGTATCGAGAATTTTATACTTATCACTCATTTTTATCTTTGTTGATATTGCAAAACTATTCCATGTTTCGATATTGGTTCACCTTTATTTTCACCAGTTTGGTCTGCATCTTTTGATGTTCTCAATTATTGGATTGGTTGGAAGAGTCTACAAAGGTTTGATTGGTGTTGAGTTTATTTTCAATATTCTTTAGAACATATCTCTCTTTTGAGTGATTGAGATTTTTTTTCTTACCACAACCTAGCTTGAATACTTGTTTCTTGTTGCTCATCTTTAAGGATTGTTAAGTTATTTCCTCTTTCTCTTTTTCACTGTTTTCATTCTTGTTGGAGGAATTTTGACATTGTGATTTGTTGTCGAATTTTTGAGTTCTTGATTGAGAGAGTTATTTCATACTTGGTTTTTCTATGTTCTCGTCAGTTTTTAGTGCATTTATTGTGCGATATTTTTAATTAATATTCCTTTTTATCTACATTGGATTCTAGCATTGAAAGTAAGGAAGTAGAAATAACTTGCATTTGATTTAGGTTCATTTCATTTATAATCAAATGAACATAAATTGATTGCATTCAATTTTTTGGGTGGTACATGATCATAGTTTGCATTAGGTAAAGTTCATTGGGTTTATGCATTTGGGAATGGAAAAACACTCTTCTCCTTTCCATAGATAGAGTTCATCGAACATAAAAAATTTCATTTGATTATGTTGCCTTCTTTTGGATTCTAAGTCATGAATATCATCAGTTTCATTTCCATACCCTTGAGTAAACAACAACCTAAAAATCAAAGCGCTAATTAAAATCCATCTAGAGATTTTTCTTTCTAGGGCTCTACAAACCTACATTGTCTTAAGTGTAGGGTTTTGGAATAGGTGTTGAGAATATCTTTCCAAAGCCATAAAAAAAGATAGAATCTTGCGACAGGGAAAGAAAATCCAATTTTTCATATAAGCTTAGTCAGGAGCCCCCTCTCACATAGGGGTTAAACATGAGGTAACATGCGGGAGATAAATTGAGATTACCCCTATGAATATTAACCAAATATAGTGAAAATACCATATAATGGGGTTTCTTATTGAAGTGTCACTACTTTCATTAGGTATCAGTTCTTTGTGAATCTCAAATCCATTTGAGGTCCTTTGGATTTGACCGGTCCTCTTGTCTTTGATCCTCTAGAAGAATTTCAGACTCGATATCCTTCCCATACGTTCGATCTCGACTATCAACTGTACCCACCCGGAGGCTAACTGTGAGTTGGTAACCTTTATATTTATGGTTCGTACACAAGGTAACGATGAATGGGAGCCTTTTTTGTACCTGGTTTAGAAGTTGGTCAAACTCACTTGTGCTCCTTGGAGGGTAACCCACATATAGATTGTGAGGGAACTTGCACCAATATTTAAGTCTGTTATCAAGGCCTCCAACATAATTGATCCACTCGATCTCTCTCAACCTCATTTTCATATTGATCTTACAAAGTTGGATTTCATCACCAACTAGCATGTTCACCGTGAAAAGGTTTGTTTTTTTGGTTTGCTTCTTATATTTTTTAGCATGTGCTCTATGTTTTACCTATATAGCCCTTAGATTTGAGTCTGTTTCTATGGTGTTAGTTCCTGGAAATACCAACGAAGGAACCCATTTTCCTAGGATACCGTTTGTTTCTCCTTCTATGGGACACATTGGTCATCCTTATATCCCTACTTTGACTCTTCTCGGATTGACTATTTGGTTACCAGTCTAGTTGTTTTCCACTTCGATGAATGTAAATTATCCCAGTGATTCATATGCAAGTACTCCACCCGATGACCATCAACCTCATATAAATCCTCTTCCTTCTTCTCCTGTAAGGTCTTCTTCCCGTTCTTCCTCTTCACCTAGTGAAGGCTCCACAACTAGTAACCAGTTGGATAAGAAGGAGAAGTAAAGGAATATTAAGAAGAAGAAAACTAATATAGGGGGAAAAATTCCAACCAAATAATTTTCATCATTCTGAAAGTATTGATAATTTCGAAAATTCTACCAAGACACATCGCAAGCCCAAATTACCTTGCAGGATTTGTAAGGGTGACCACCTTCTTAAGGATTTCCCTGGTACTTTGAAGGTTGTTGGAGTGTGGTATCAGGTTTCTCAACCCGCGTCGTCAGCCAGGTCATGCTGGTGATAAACCATCAACTATTAATATTCAAGTTGGAAGTAAGAAGGGTAAATTCAAATTTCCTTTACTGTTATGTAAGGAGATGCACCACAATTACCTATGTCATCGTATGGATGAGGCTTCACATCTGTTGGAAAATATTGTTGATGTCTAAAAAACAACTTCCATCTCCCAACCCACCATTGGTTGAAGAACTGGTCAATATGGTTCCATCATCGATCAATCTAGTTGATCAAGTGATCCAGCTGGTTCCATCATCAATTGATCCAGTTGATCAAGTGATCAATTCAATTTCACCTTTGATTGATCCCACTCTCCCATTGGAGAGTGAAGTTAAAGTGGTCGATCCAATACAACCCTTGGTTGATCCCACTCCTCCTTTGAAGAGTGAGGATGTGCCTTAGATATTTCTTATTTCTAAAAATTATTTTGGGCAAGGGGGAACTTCACCTGTCCCAATGGAACCCCCTCTGAGTACCGAGGCCATTCTTTTAGATTGGGATGCACTGTCGAAATATCGTCTTGCTTCCTATACACCTTTCCAAATCAATGTTAAGGTTTTTGGTAGGGACATTCCTCATACTATTATCAATGAAGGTGCATCAATTAATATTTTATCCTCCATTACTTGGAAAGATTTAGGTTCTCATCCACTTGCTCCGATGAATCAAAATATGTTTTCTTTTAACAGAAGGGCTAGTCAACCTTTAGGGATCCTTCCTCACTTTCCTGTTACTTTAGGAGGGAAAATTGTCTATATTGATGTGATGGTAGTCCACGACCCCTTGGATTTTAATTTTCTCCTCGGGCGAGACTATGTTTATGCTATGAAGGCTCTTTTGTCCACCGTATTTCGAATGATTTGTTTCCCTCATAATGGAAACATAGTGACCATAGACCAAATTTTATTCATTGGCTCTCATATGATGGTGAACCATCCAAATTACATAAATGATCCTTATATGAAACCGACATCCTCCCTGTCGCAAGTCAATTATGTGGCAACCTATCCCATGTATTCAACTCCGAATGAGAAGGAATCTCTCCCTTCTTATCATTTAGATTCAATAGTTTACATGGTGATCTCTTATATAGGGATATTAGAGCCTGATATCCCTACCCATATCATGACCCTCAACATGTATTCCTTCGAGAGTGTGGTTCTTCCATCTATCGAAGATCTCTTGGAAGCCATTGTTGTGGTTTTTCCCTTGACATGTATTCCTTCCAGAGCATTGTCCTCTTGGAAGCCATGTTAAAGTATAGGTATTTGAGCATAGTTTATTTTCTTATTTCAAGATCATTAAAAAATGAAACCATTTTTTAGAAGAGTTCTCGTTTCTTTGTTAAGATCGTTAAAAAATGAAACAAAGGGCCTCATGCATAGTTTTTCTAGTTTCAAGCTTGTGTAAAAATGAAACCTACCTTGCGAGCATAGTTTTCGTCTCTGTGAAAATATCGTTAAAAATTGAAATAGAGGTCTAGGAATCGAACCCATATGTCATGAGAAAATTTATTTTCCTTTGTGAATCTCACTAAAAAATGAAACAACCACCTCTCTCATTGAGTTGAGTCTTTTGCCACATCTCATAAATATTGAGTCGAGTACTTTTCCATATCTCATAAATATTGAGTCGAGTCTTTTGACAAATCTCATAAACATTGATTTGAGTATTTCACCAGATCTCATAAATGTTGCGTTGATTCTTTCACTAAATATCATAACTTAACCTTGATTTCATCCACCCATGTCAGTTGATCCTCTTTCTTCCTCTGGTGAAAATTTTCCTATTAGTAACTAGGAGTCTATTGGGTATAGAAATTGGAATTAGTAGAAGAGTCGGTGGATGAAACAAATCTTGGGGGGGCATATCTCCAGTATCTAGACATCATGTTGGAGCGAAGCCACTAGCTTCCATCACACAAGTTGGGGTGAAAGTACCAACTATCATTGGGTTCCGTTCGAAATGTTTGGACATTACGTTGGGAAGTTCTGAGCTCAGTGTATTTTCTTTCTCATGCTCATTAATATATGAGAATAGGTTACCGAGTATAATTTTATCTCTTTTTTGGACTTGTAAAAGATATACGAAAAACAAACTCTTTGGAGTTTCCTTTAATCTCTTTTCAGACTTCGTAAACATGAAAATATTTTTGAGTGAGATTGCTTTCTTTCACACTCACTAAAAGGTTTGAAAGGTCATATTTTGAGTTTTATTTTATCACTTTTTCAGCCTCATGAGACTAATTATCAAAAATGAATACTCTAGTCAAGCATGACTAGAAGAGTTCTCCTTTGTATTGTTTTACACTTTTTTCGGTCTTGGGAGACTAAATTAATGAAAAATTCATCCATGGAGTCATATTTAAGTTTTTTTTAGACTCTCTAAACATGAAAAACCACTGATTTTACCTTCTTTAGGCTCGTAAAACTACACATCGAAGGGCATATGTGAGTCCAATCTCTAGGACCCATATAGGACTGAACCCCTCCTTCCTCAGGTTCATTAAACATATGTCGAGCGACTCATCTGAAGGATGAGATATACTGAGCATCTATTATCCTCCTCAAGTTCATTAAAAAATAAAGATGCACCAATCTATCTTGATGGGGGGGAAATTGAAGGAATTGGGTCAATTTTTTTGGAATTCGTTATTGCAATTATTGTCTCCCTTGAACATGGAATCTATTTGTATCTTGTATTAAAATTGGGTAATATTCTTATCTCTAATTCATACCAATTCCATGTTTCATCATAATTTTTTGTTCCAGTCGAACAATGCTCTTATTTTTCATCATATTATGTTCTTGGTACTCATTGAGTTAATGTTGCCAAGTCAATTGTCCTGTGTCATCATGTTCAAGGGAAGTTTCACTTCAAACCATCCATCTGCAGTATTACCAATTTATGTTTCTTGTGCCAGTCCATACTCATTCGATCCACCATCTCACATAAATTTCCTGTTTCATTTTTGTGTCGATGATCGGGGATACATCATGGCCCTCCTTCGATGAGTCTGTTCCTGTCAACTTCAACATGTTATCCGAGAATTAGACTTAAAAAATAGTTAGTATCTTGGGACCTATATGTCTCAATGGAAGGCCTGCTCATTTTTGACAGTAGGTTTAGATCATTGAAATATGATCGGATGATTCCATGAATGTTCTACTTCAGCTCATTTATTCACATTCGCATGAATGTACTAGGGTACGTTGGGAGTCATTGTCATCATTGGTGATTTCCCTTGCACTTGTTAATGATTTTCCTAAATGACTGGTAATCAAGTGGTTTATACCATGTTCAACATCAAATCATCTATTCACATGGCTATATTCATACCACATTGAGATTGGGACGAAGAACCCGGGTTGGGTACTCACTCTGTTATGTTCTTTTCCTCAGTTGCGATCGAGATCATTCGAGAATGTAAAAGATTTGAGTACAAGCACCATGATGGAAATATTAATGATATATATACTATCACATAGATCCACATTGTATTGATCTGTGTCTGTGCTTTTTCATCTCTTAGATCCACTATGTAATACCCCAAGGCCGAGCCCTTACTGAATTGTAAACATGTTTTGTAGGCTGGTGAGACAAGTGATTATAAGCTAGGAGGCTTATGTGATGTTTAGGCCAGACAACCTAGACGATAAAGGCCAATGAGCCTATTTTTGTATATTTAAAAAATCATATTATTAATATAAAACATCGATGTGTGTAAAATGACCACAAAGAAATCGTTTCGGGGGACTAAAATTCACTAGGAATGGAAAGGGAGGGGCTAAGATCCTAGAAGGGGGGATAAGCTAGAGGTCTTATCTCTAAGGGGATAATATTATATTATTGTTTCCTAAATACTAAGGTTTTGGAAATAACTGAAGCTATCCTAAGTTCCTGTGGGAAGGGGAACGAATGATAAGTGGAGCTCATGCAGCTTCATGAAGACATGTATTTGATTTGGGACATGAATTTTTATGTGGGGAAATCTATTTGTTGTTGGGTTCTCTTGACCATTCTTTCCATGCTTCCCATGCACTAACATAATTACACATCTAGTCATTCTATCCATCATTGAACCTCCTCCATCTTCAACCTTTGTAACTTGCACGCACCTGCACTTGCTTGAGCCCATACCCTACCTTAACAATTGGTTGTTGCTTCCATCATATCTGTCACACCTGAGTTCTATTGCTACCATTATCCTTACCCATTTGATTTAGGAGATAGAAAGAACAAGCAGGTTGTCAGGCCTGTGGGTTTGAAGAGGTTGGTTGTTAGGCTCGTGAATTGAAGAAGTAGGTTGTCAGGATTGTAAGAAAATCTCTTCGTGTGAGAGATTGTTGGGGAAGTGAATTATCCTGCAGGTAGCCCATAATTAGCTATAGAGCTCTAATATTTTTTGTCCATACTGTTGTTGAAGCCCTGGAAGGGAAGTGGAGTAGCCGATGGACTATTGCACAATGAAGGTGTATACTTCTCGGGGTGGGACAAGCATGTGGGGAATGAGAGGCTGTGAGCTATGTGCGTAAGTTGGATCATGGGAGGGAATCCTTCTTGATGTACTATGCAACTTCTCGTAGTCCCAGCCTAGCTTAGGAATCCCTTTGCCTGGGTGGAGTTTAGTCCCATATCGGGGGTGACCCACTACTGAGAGTGATGAGCATTGTGGTCTAAGGCTAGGAGGTTCATGGAAGTTTTTCATACAATTGGTGGACATCAATTAAAATATAAGTATCAATTTTGTTAATGTCACATGTTGTGTTTAAGTACATGTCTGTTTTTTATAAGAATTGCTTGTGCTTGTTGCATGTATGTTTTACTGTTAATTCTGCATGAATCTGTGTTGTAGAAAGTTTTTTATGTCTATTTAAATTTGCATTACATATATATATATATATATATATATATATATATATATATATATATATATATATATATATACATATGTAAGAAGGAAATGAGTAATATTTTTTCAAGGTGACGTACTTGATGGAGTGGTTGGGGTTTGTTACAATGTGGTATTAGAGATTAGAAATATTGGTTCTATGTGGTAGCATGGCCTGACTTGGGTATTGTGAATATGTTACAAATTGGTATCGGACTCATGGTTTCAACAAGCCCAAGATGTGTCGTGTATGAGTAAATTGAAGTTATAGAGTTCCAAGAGGGCGTTGAGAGAACCTTAACTATGGCAGAAATACCATAAGGTGTAGCGGTTTGAAAAATATAACAAAGGATGGAAACCACAACAACGTCCATGGTATTTGGACACAAAGTTCAAATTTGAGCCATACTATCTATTCATGAGAAGGAATAACCTTCATAACCGTTAGATCTAGAAAAAGGAGCATGGTGGTTAAGAAAACATGAGAGTCCCTCACGAACTTCACCACTATGGTTGTTTGAAGTTATTTGTCGTAAAAGAGGAAAAATCTCGGAGCTTCAAGTGACATGCCCGAGTAGGTGGTTGGGGTTTGTTACAATGTGGTATTAGAGATTAGAAATATTGGTTCTATGTGGTAGCATGGCCTGACTTGGGTGGCCATGAATATGTTACAAATTGGTATCGGAGCTCATGGTTTCAACACTGAAACTGGATGTGTCGTGTATGAGTAAATTGATGTTACAGAGTTCCAGAAGGGAACTAAGAGAACAATTGCATGGTATTTGAAAGTTTAGGAGGTGTGGCAGACAAGGAATCCACAATAAACATGGTTATGAGACACAAAGTTCAAATTTGAGCCATACTATCTATTCATGAGAAGGAATAACCTTCATAACCGTTAGATCTAGAAAAAGGAGCATGTTGGTTAAGCATCGAAGTCCTACGAACTTCACCACTTTGGCTGTTAGAAATTCTTTGTCGTAAAAGAGGAAAAATCTCGGAGCTCCGAATTTTTGGAGTGGATCTATGTCATAGATCACTGGGAGAAGTGCTTGAACATGGATTTTTGCAAGGGAAGATTGGAGCCATTAGATCAAGCAAAGATTAGGAGGTGAGGCATAGTGGTGAAGATCATATCCCAGTTGTCATATCTATGTGCGAGTGAATGTGAGTTGTATATCTCATGGTAGTTCATAGGTTCAACACTCTGGAAGAAGTGATTCCTCAAGCTTCCAGGAGGGAAATATCCCAAAGTCCTAAACTCTAGAGTTAATCTGGACCATTCATGTTTTAGGACATGTGTCCGTAGATCAACGTATTCAGGAATTTAGCTCTCATGGGTTTTGTGGTGTAGTATGGAGAAGTATCCTAAAATCTCAGAGTCCCAGAGTCTCGAAGTCTTGAAGTCTCAAAGTCTCGAAGTTCTAAAGTCCTGAAGTCATCAAGCACCGAAGTGACATGGCCTACTGATGTCACCTAGTGTGAAATGGACACACTTGATGCTTGCCACGTGTCAACATGTTCCATGTTTTTCAAAGACCACTCGTGCTAGTTAGTATATGACATGTGTCATTCATCATATAGGGCCATGTATCTGTTCCTTATTTTCTTCCATGTATCACCCTTTGGTGCTTAGTTACCGATGAAGACTCCAGGAGTTCGCCAATTCAACGTTCGGAAGGAATGAAGTGTGATGAAGGTGAAATTGTTGAAGCTCCAAAGAGCAGAGTAAATCCTCACTATTGATCAGGAGAGGACATGTGGTAGTATATCCCGTAGTCTGGAGACTTGGTGCTCTAGAGGATTCAAGGCATAATTAGTTGGGGTCGAGGACTCCGAAAGGCTTGATTCCATCTCAGCCATTGATGACAATGGAAACATGGTGCCAGATCCCAAGGTATGGAGACTTGGTAATCCAAAGGAATTGAATTGTAGGTTGATTTGATTCGAGAACTCCTAAAGGCCAGAGTTAATCTTGATCATTTATAGAGAGATGATATGTGGAGGAAGGATAAGATCTATAGTAATTCAACACTCTAGGAGATTTGTGGAGAGGTTCTTTGGGAAGCCCCGAAGCCCAGAGCTACAGAGAAAATTTTAGTTGTTGATCAGGAGAGGATACATGGCAGCAGATCCTACAGTCCAAAGACTTGGCACTCTAGAAGGATTGAGAGTGTGGATAGTCTGAAAATCCCAAAGCCCAAAGTCTCAGAGGTGAAAGTGGTCATTGGTTAACGAGAAGATGCGGTCCATTGATTTGTTGTTTGTGATTTCACCATTCTAGCATTCTGACAGATATGTGGAGTAGTGCTTCGAAAAATCCCAAAGCCAAAAGTCCCGTAATGGATATCAGTCATTGGATGTTGGGAATCCATGGACCATTGATCCACCATTCTTCACATGTTTTCCAATTCGATGCTCCCAGGGATTGGAATTTTGGAGTTGAGAGAACCTTTGAAGTTCCAGAGCCCTGAAGTCCCGAACCTCCAGATAAAAACCTATCATCCTAGCACTTGCTCACATAATATTGGGGTCCAAATCAAAAGGGCTAGTGCCAAAAAATTGTTTTCAAAACAAAAAGGGGCTTAGAGAAGGAGTCTGCGGGGTCTCGAATTGTACGAACCTGAACCTAAAGATGTAAAGAAGGTATTTGTACATTACAAGAGGGTCTATCATGAGTCTAAGAACAAAATTGAGCTCAAGAAGAAGATCACCTATGAAAAGATCAACTTCACAAGAAAGACAATTTTGAGATAGCCATAACTCTCTACCCAGGACTCAGATTTGAGCATGAAAGCAGGAGTTAGAAAGGTATTGAACAATAGAATATAAATTTTCACCTAGATATTGGATATGAATATTAAAATTGTTTGGAAATCAGCATCAATAAGTCTGATATATATTATTGAACCAGAATGGTTCAAGTGTTCATGAGATTGTTGAGACAGTTAGCCTGACAAAGTTATGTTGGCTACACTTTTTTGGAGTGTTAACAGATGTCAATAAGAACAAAATCATCATAGAGTGTAGAGAGATGGACGATGAAAAAGAGGCTTACAATAAGGAATATTATATTAGAGGAATAGATTTCCATTTGGTAGTTGAAGGAACAAACTCCAATGAACATGGATAAGGAAAGGATGAAGACATAAATCTGGCTCAGACCATCAAAAAGTTGTAGATAGATATCTAGAGTCACAAGGAAGATAATGAAATGATTTTAAAGGCCAAGGAATAGTAGGAATAATTAAACATGAAGTCAATACAGATCCTAGAAAGAATTGAAAATAAGCTGGATAACGAGAGTGGCTCTAGAAAATCAGGAAGCCACAAGGCCCCTAAGGAAAGAGGAAGATATGAGAGTGATCATAGACATCACCATCACTCTCAAAGAAAATCCAAAAGGAGGGCACATATAATATCAAGTTCATCCCCTTCTAGGAAGCATAAGAGGTATGGGGTGGATGAATTGAAAGGAGAAATGAACAATATCAAACCTGCTACTTTTGATGGAGAGCATAGGAAATATGAATATGTTGAGACATGGGTGTTGGGCATGAGAAAATATTTCCAGCTTCATAATTATCCTTCTCATGCAGAAGGAATAATTTCTATTTATCACCTGAAAGGAAAGGCCCCCATGTGGTGGGACTAGCTTGTGCAGGTGCAACACATTAAAGAGAATAATGTGACTTGGAAGGATTTCAAGAAGTATTTTGAAAATAAATACTTGACCAAGAGATATTATGAAAAAAATATGAAAGAGTTCTTTGAACTCAAACTAGGAAGCATGACTATTGATGAGTATGAAAGGAGATTTTTAGAATTTTTGAAGTATGTCTCCTTCATCAAGGATGAGACAGTTAAGATCCATAGATATTTAAGTGGGATGCCATATTTCATTAGTGATCAAATTCAATATGATGATCCTAAATCTTTGGAGGAAACCATAAGGTGATCTAAGTGATTATATTATCAACAAAAAGGAAATCCTACTTTCCAGAAGGCTTGGGAAGACAATAATAAGTTCAAGATGGAACAGAGGAAGAAAGGGAACAAGCCACCATTTTTCAAAAATAGTCCTGATCCAGGTGGATATCGGTGGCCACCCACCTTTTCTAAATGGCTCTTCAACAGTTTTCTGGCCATTTGGGCAATTTACTATTTTTAGCAGGTTTTAATTTCTGGGGCCATTTTGAGGGTCCAAATGAAGTTTTTTCAAGATAGAGGTTCTCAATGATAGATAAAGGAATTATTGAGCCCCCAAAATGAATCTCCTCAACAATACATTTCCAACGAGCTATCACACGCCTAAAATGGAGATCATATGCAAAAGTTACGACCCCGGGAAGTTGATGTACTCACTTACCCAAACGGGGCCCACATGACTTTTGGCGCTTCATCTCCTAGGGTTAGGTTTTTGGATGTCTAGGACTTTTG
>SNQJ01S0000271.1:206708-219277 GCA_010110895.2 Picea sitchensis | reverse complement strand
CTGCCTATGCTGACATGTGGAAAGGGAGGTCCAGCTGCCCTGGTTTCCTGCTAAGGCGGGGTAGCTGGCATCCCCGACAGTGTTGTATTTTGTCTATGGCAATATAAAAGGTTCCAACTCTTTTTTATTTAAACAAAAAAATAAAATTACAGCAAGATAAAATGGAACAGATGGTTGAAGATTATAAATTGGGAAATGATTAAATTATCTTATATAGGAACATAATTTATGTACCCAATTATCACAAGTTGAGGATTATGATATTGAAAGAGATGCATAATGTACGTTATGATGGACACCCAAGATAACAAAAAATAGTTGCAGCAGTCAAAAACCAATATTATTGGCTAGACATGAAGAAAGAAATTGTTGAGTATATTGGTAAATGTTTGGAATGTCACAAGGTCAAGGATGAGCATAGACACCCAGTTGGGTTGCTACAACCATTTCCCATTCCTGACTGGAAGTGGGAAGTAGTGATAATGGATTTCTTCACCAAATTTCCTAGAACAAGAAAGAATCATGATTCTATCATTGTGGTGGTGGACAAGCTTACTAAATCAGCCCATTTCATTCCAATGAAGATTACTCACAAGGAAACCAATGTTTCTTATATTTATATGAGGGAAGTAGCATGCTTGCATGGAATACCAAAGACAATTATGTCTGACAGAGACTGAAAGTTCACCTCAAAGTTCTAGAAGGGATTATTCAAAGGATTCAAAACAAATCTGAATTTCAGCACAACTTGTCATCCCGAGTCTGATGGGAAAACATAAAGGGTGAACCAAGTGATATAGGATATGATAAGAATGTACGTGATGGAAAAACTATCCAAATGAGAAGACTGTCTACACTTGATATAATTTTCTTACAATAATGGGCACCAAACATCTCAGAAGATGAGCCCATTTGAGGCACTTTATGGTAGAATGTGCAACACACCAATAAGCTGGGACAACCCAGTTGATAGAGCAGTGGTTGGGCTAGAGTTGCTCAGGGAAATGGAAGAGAAAATGTGGAAGATAAAAAAAAATTTAAAGGTTGTCCAAGACAAGAAAAAAATCTATTTTGACAAGGGAAAAAATCACGGGGATTTTAAAGTGCGTGATCATGTATTCTTGAAAGTGAAGGCCAACAAAAGTTCCCTAAAGTTGGGAAACTGTTCCAAGTTGGCATCTAGATATTGTGGGTCATTTGAAATGCTAGAGAGGGTTGGACCAATAGCTTATATGATTTCATTTCCTACATCTATGTCTATTCATAATGTATTCCATGTATCATTGATCAAGAAGTATATACTTGATGCTAATCATGTGATTTATTGGAATGTTATTCAGGTGGAGAAAGAAGGAACATTTCAAGTGAATTCGGTGTGCATATTGGACTAGAAGATCAAGCAGCTTCAGTATCGATCCATAGATCTTGTAAAGGTCCAATGGACCTAGTACGATACTGAGGACACAACTTGGGAGCATGAAGATGTTATGCAGGCAGAATACCCACATCTTTTGGAAGATTTTGAAAATCTTGTTGATATTATGCAAATAAGATGAACTGAGGACAGTGCATAAATAAGGGGAGGGGATTTTAATACCCCAAGGATGAGCCCCTGTTGAATTGTAAACATGTTTTGTAGGCTAGTGATCCAAGTGATTATAATATAGAAGGCTTATGCGATGTTTAGGCCAGAGACCCTAGATGCTAAAGGCTAGTGAGCATATTTTTGTATATGTAAACACTCATATAATTAATATAAAACATCATTGCATGTAGATCGACCACGAAAAAAGAGTTATAAGGGAATAAAATCCACTAGGAAGGGAAAGGGAGTGGATAAGAGCCTAGAAAGCGGGCTAAGCTAGAGGGATTATCTCTAAGGGAATACTATTATATTATTATTTCCTAAAGACTAAGGTTTGGGAAATAAATGAAGTTATATTAAGTTCCTATAGGAAGGGGAACAAATGATTAGTGGAGCTCATGAATATTCATGAAGACAAGTTTTTGATTTGGCACATGTAGTTTTATGTGGGGAAATCAATTCATTGTGGGGTTCTCTGAACCATTCATTCCATGCTTCCCACACACTCATGGACTTACACACTTACTCATTCTCTCCATCATTGAACCTTCTCCATCATCGACCTTTATAACTTTCACACACATGTACTTTCTTAAGCCTGTACCCTACCTTAACGGTTGGTTGTTGTTGCCATCTTCTGTGCCATACCCAATTTCTATTGCTGCCATCACCCTTACCCATTTGATTTAGGAGCTGGATAGAAGAAGCAGGTTGTTAGTGCTATGGGTTTGAAGAGGCAGGTTGTCAAGCTCGCAGATTGAAGAAGTATGTTGTCAATCCTTTGAGCAACTCTCTCTAGGTGAGAGAGATTGTTGGGGAATTGAATTCTTCTGGAGGGATCCCAACAACAACTACAGAGCTTTGAGAATTCCTGTCGGGCCTGTTATTGAATCCCTGGAAGGGAAGTGGAGTAGTCGATGGACTACTGAGCACTGAAGATGTATACTTTCTGGGGTGGGACATGCATGTGGGGAATGAGAGGCTTTGAGTTGTATGCATAATTTGGCACTTGGGAGGGAATCATTCCTGATGTACTGTGTGACTTCCAGTAGTCTCAGCCTAGCTTAGGAATCCATTTTCCTAGCTAGATTTTTGTCCCAGCTCGGGGGTGACCCACTGCTAGGAGTGATGAGTAGCATGGTCTAAGGATGGGAGGTTCATGGAATGCCTTCACGTAGTTGGTGGAAATCAATTAAAAGATAAGTATCAATTGTGTTAATGTCACATGTTTTGTTTAAGTACAGTCTTTTATTTATAAGAATTGCATGTGTTTGCTGAATGTATGTTTTACTGTTAATTCCGAATGAATCTATGTTGTAGAATAATGTTTATGTCTGTTTAAATTTTCAATATATATATATATATATATATATATATATACTGTAGAAATGAAGAATCTTTTCAAGTGACGTTCCCCAATAGTTGGTTGGGGTGTTTTACAGTGTGGTATCAGAGCTTAGAAAGAGTGGTTCTACGTGGTAGCATGGCCCAACATGGGTGGTTGGGGATTTTACAAATTGGTATCAGAGATTATAAAGAGTAGTTCTACAAGGTATCATGGCCCATCCTGGGTGTCCGAGGATGTTACAAATTTGTATCAGAGATTAGAAAGTGTGGTTCAATGAGGTAGCATGGATTGACCTGGGTGGTTGAGGATATGTTACAAACTGTGTATTTTTCATGGATTTGATCATTTCACATCATGGAGGTATGGATCCACATTGTATCTCTAGTGGACATATCCTTAGTTAGTATTATCATAGATCCGCAGTGTATTGGTCGATGACCATGCTTTGAGTCATCTCGTATTATAATCATAGGTATTCCTACCTGAGAAATGAAACATATTTGTATATTGATTGATGATTGCTTGCATTTTCTGCTAGGTAGTCCTACTCTAGCACCCTTGCATTGAAAAATTTGTAAATTTTTTCGACCATCAGTTTCCCTTCTAAACTCATGCCTTAGGGGGTATCTGTTACACATGAAAATGTCACACTTGATTTTCTCACTCTAAGTGTCACAAGTGTCATAAAATGACATATGTACCTTGTTATGTGTTGCATGCACTTTCAAAAGTATCATATGCACCTTACCTAGTGTTGCAACCCCTTGAAACCATGAAATACATTGTAAAAATCCCTAAGTCATGTTGGAAGAAGAATCCCTTTCATATGACAATAGAAACATACCTTTTTCTTTGAAAAATTAACCATTTTTTAGCATTTTAGAAGAGTGTCTCTCCCCTCCCCATGCTTAGGGAGCATCGATGCTCCCCTTGCCATGTTATGGGAGTGCCACTTTTGTCCAATGGTTCTCTATCTCTCACTATAGGGGGGCGTCAGTCTTGTTAGAGGGAAAAGGGGGATCCTCCACCTTATTCTATGGGACATGTATCTTGGGATGAGGTTGGTTGTGCTCAATCCCTATGCTATGGCTTAATATTAGGATCAAATCCCAACCTTAAGGAGCCATATTCTCAACCATATCCTTCATTTTATCATGGTGGTTGTGCCTATCAATCCTATATATCAAACGTATTTCCAAGGTGAAAGGGGGAAGATTATAGGTATCAAACCTTTGATTCTAGAGGAAGTAGTAGCATTTTGATGTCAAGATTCATGAAAGGGTTGAACGAGGAGAGCTTGGATAATATTTTTGCATCGTCAAGCATGCTTTGTAAGTGCCTTCTTTGTCTTTCCAATTAATGCAACTTGGCCTATTCCCTTCAAGTTCATGTTTTCCACATTTTCTTGTCTATTGTCATTTCAGTCTTCATAGATATACGTTATTTATATAATCATCTAGAGTAGAAGGAAGAGCTACTTTTATAGTGTTTGTAGGGTTTTAGTTGTGTTGAGGAACTTGGATATCAAGCCTAGGAATTCGAGCAGTGAGGACGAACATCACAACAAGGTACACCAAATTCTTCTTATTTCTTGTTTGATTGATTGAGTTGGATCTTTAGTGAAAGTAGTAACCACTTGTTATCTTATGTATTTAGACCAAATATAGGAGTCTTGGTTGAAAGGGGAGATTATCCTATCCACGGGGTAAGATTTCTCAAAACACCTTCATTTCACCCAGATTATCGATCCCAACTGTAATATAATAGATCAGACTAAATTTTCCTCTAATGTACAACCTAACATAGTTTATCAGGATATAATAGATATGTTGATTAACCCTATTAACCCCACCCAAAAAGAAATATGAAAACTTGAATTCAAATTTTGTAACAAAGGAACATGATCCTAACATGTGGACACTATTTTTTGATGGATCCAAATATTTAGAAGGTGCAAGTGTTGGTTGCATATTGAAAGATCTGAAAGGAAGAAATAAATTTGTTGCACACATACTATAATTCCCATGAACCAATAATACTATTGAATATGAATCTTTATTACAAGGACTAATAAAGGAAGTAAATTTGAAAGCTGAGAAAATAAAGGTATTTGGTGATTCTGAAATTATCATCAAATGGGTAAGGAACGCCATTCATTGTATTTCAAGTCATTTGAAACATTACCAATTAAAGGTCTCAGAACTAATAAAATCCTATGCAGAATTTAATATTAGTTATATTCCTTTCTCACTAAATTTTTACGCTGACTTGCTAGCCAATGTAGCTTCCAGGTTAATACCCTCATATGGATTGATTCCTGATCCTTTCTTTGTTGAACTTTTGTATATAAATTCAATTCTCGACAACATCAGTAATTGGAGAGTCTTTGAAAATGAACAAAAAACTTATAAACTTCTTGCATCTCAAAGATACTTTTAAAGACTCCATTATAGACGAAGACCAACATGACCAAATGGTAAATCCATATACTATCGATCCAGCTCAATCAAGAACCCTGTTAAATTCATTCAACGATCTCCCCAAGAATGTAGTGATATTGGATAAACTCTATGATATCCAGGACAAATTCAATAAAGTCACCAATTGCAAAACCAATAGTTCATCCATGTAGTTTAAAGTGGTGAACTTAGGGACAAATACCACGCCTCAAAACATTATTTTGGGAAAAAATTGTCCTGCTGAAGAAAAACATGCTTACATCAAATTATTCTAGGAATACAAAGACATATTTTCTTGGAACTATGGGGATATCAAGATGTATGACACCAAAATCATACAACACGTTATTCCCATGAATCCTTTGACAAAACCACTTCAAAAAATGATGAGAAAGATGCACCCCAGCCTCGAGCCTCGATTCAAATAAGAATTGAATATGTTGTTGGCTACCAAGATCATATTCCCATTCAGACATACAAAGTGGATTTAAAACTTAGTACCAGTAAGGAAAAATAATGGGGATATAAGGATTTGTATTGACTTCAAGAATATAAACAGAGCCTCAAAAAAAGATAATTACCTAGTGCCTCCAATGGAAAACATTCTGCAGTGCATGCCTGACTCTGATATGCTCTCCCTTTTAAATGGTTTTTTTGGTTAAAACCAAGCCTTAGTGGCCCATGATGATTGGATAAAAACAACATTTTAGACTAAATGGGGAACATGTTCTTACAAGAAGATGTCATTTGGTCTTATCAATGTCATATAAACATTCCAGGGAGCCATGGAAATCGCCTACAAGGGATCTGTTGGATGTATGGGCTGACCTAGGTTCTACCTTAGTTATACAACAAAACCCTTTTCACCATTGACCCTTCTAGTAAACTAGAAGGCTACACCGCACACATATTGCACAACGCAATATCACCTAAGATGGATTATGGGTGACTACAAGACATTGATGTATGCAGTTATGGAAGGGATTGGGGTTTCTCTTCTTTCTTCTCTTCTATTTTAACATGTATTCTACCATAACATTCATCATATATCCTACTTTATCCATTCAATAACATACATTATACTAGTGTGTGCTATAAGTAAGCCCATTCATTTATCTAACCATTTATTCATAATTGCAGAAACAACAAAAAACATTCAAACACATTGCAACACATGATTTTACCATGGTTTAACCCCATGGGATACATCCACAAAGATCTACTTTATTTATTATTCTTCATCAAACAAACACTCTGTGCATTACATCATAGGTTTTAAAAATGGTAAGGCTGACCAATGTCGCACCAAGATCCACAGCTTGCGACCTGAACCTCATTTACATCTCAACTCTGACTTTGTATGAGCTCTACAACTCTCAACAAAATAGAGACTTTGACTGAAAACTCAAAGAGATATTCCAAAACTATGTTATTCACCATAAAAAAGGATCTCTCCCTCCTCTATATCTCATACATCATATTTATACTACAAAAAGTGGGTGAAAACCCTTGCATTGACAAAAACCCTAATTCTAAGTGGACTCCACTTGTCCACTTTCTAACTTCCTTCCACATGGTTGGTATTTGATCCAACTATTTATTTTGTTGATCTTCCTTTTTTTTGGTGCACTACCTCATTTTCCCTTTGTTGTGCTACTTTTCCTTCTTTCTTGGCACACATTGCTTCCTTTAGTCCCTCTTGCCTCGCTTACTGTTCTTTACTCCTAAAATTTATTTCTCCAACAGGCCCCCAACGCTAACCTATGGCACATCTTGAGCCACTCAGGTTGTGTGTGTCATTTTCACTGATTTCTCTAAGTCCTAGAACTTCTTTGCTAGTTAATCCCCATTTTCCTTCATCTACACATTCTTTTCTGTGAGGGTCTCCATGACCTGTGTTGTGATGTGCTCGTTCATCACTTTTATGCTTTCTAAGTGCACCTATTCCATGTTGTATTTCTCTATTTCTAGCATTGTTATCATTTATTATTATTTTTATTGTAAGGGTTCCAACTGATCCTTCCTGTTATGCCTTTCATCCTAGATTTTATTTACTTTTGTTTGCAGGTTTTTCATCTCCTGTGCGGTCCTCAGTTTCTCTGAGATGGGAATTGTCTTCTACCTCTTCTTTAGATCCTATACTGTTGCATTAAAATTTTCTTCTTTTTGATCCAACTTATGGATCTTCTCATATTCTTCTAGGCTTTTCCATATTTGCACTATCCTCTTGTATTTTTTTTTTATTTCCTTGACTTCCAGCTCAATGTGCTTTGTTCGTTCTTTGTCCTGCTACTCGCTTTCAAATCTGACCTATGGCATGGTATTTGGTGTCATTTTCTCCACCAATTATATTATCTCCTTCTTGTATTGTTCCATTGTTTTCACTATATTCTGTAGATTTTGTTCTACACTGATTTCTCCTACTAGTGTGCTCTCCATAATTGTTTGAAAGACTTCCTCAATTATTTTCTCTAGTTTATCCGCACATTGGTTTTCTTCCTCTTGTTTCAATATGAATTATGTAAGAGCTCTATCCAACACTTCCTTAGCTTCCTTGGTTGTCTCCAACATTGTTGCATCTGTCCTCACCCTGGATTGAACCTCTTGTGCTACACTCATTTGCAAATTATATAATGATTTTGTTGGTATCCTCGCCAATACCAACTCTATGTATTCAATGTCCTTGAGTTGTGTCTATTCCAAGTCCTTTTTTATTCGTAGAATTTCTTTAGTGATGTTAAAATTCTTATTGGACAATGCGATTATCTGTATTGTTGCTTCCTCATTCTCTGTTGTTTTCTATTGTTTTACGATTTTAGGTTGTGCCTTGATAACTTGTATCTTCTCTAATACCTTCCTGACCTCTATCAATTATTGCATTATCTTTTTTCTATGTTTTTCTACCTCCTCATATTCTTCTACGACATGATATAGTACTCTTTCCATGACTACTTATGCATTATCCTATGTTATGGCGTATTCTGGGACTTCCTTGTGTGCTTTCATTTTCTTGCACACTCCACCTATCTATAAAACTATTCTCTTTGGTGGCCTTGACTATGTTGGATATGTTTTTCCCGGGGAATCTAGTATGTCCCCTCCTTCCCGTCCCTCATGTGCATGGATGTTGTCCTTTTTCTATATTGTGCCATTAGTGGTAGCTGAATGGTCCTTCTACTGTGTGACCATCTTGGGAATTGTATTCTTCTTTGTTGTTGTTCTCCCCCCTATTGGCTTTGTTCGTCCTGCCTCTACTCTTGTATTCAATGCTAGGGTACTTTTTGTTCATGTTGAGCCTGCTTCTGCTAGTTGTTTGTCCTTTGTTGGGTACTTTTCCTTTGCTAGCTTCTTATCCTTTAGTTGTTCTACTAGAACCTTCCATTCTTCTTTCTAGTCTTTCATTTTCCATAGGACTTCTTCTGTTGTGACGCAATATGTCATATGTACCCACTTCTTCTATAGATCCCTTTTAGATTGGGTCCACATATTGTGTGTTAGCGTGGAATTTATCAGACCAAGGTCGTTCTTAGGTTACCAACAAAATGGTACCAAGCAATCTAGAGCGTTGGCATTTTCATACTCTCTAGAGAGAAGAAGTATCACCTGAAGCGCAACCAAGACAAGAAGATAGGGAAGGGTAAGGAGAATACTTAGGTAAATCTCAAGAATCATCAAGATTCAACATGCTCTTTCTCAAGATGAACTAAGAAGCAGTCGATCTGAACTTATTCATAACTAATAGTAAAGACAACAAACTTGCAATAGCATTTTCAAACAAGCTATAACATATTGATCTTATCAGGCATGAAAAAGTAAAGTAGAATGACAATTCATAGATATAGACAGAGAATTACACAACATATTTTCAAAATTTTGGGTCCTTTCATATATTTTCATAACAAGGGTTTCTCATATATAGTTCAATAGATATAGATGTTGCTTGGTGATAACAACAACTCTATACTACTAAGAACAAAACATATCTCCGGTCCCTTGCTCTCTCGATATTACAATAAGTCATTACTTTGTTACTCTCTTTCCTGGCTCCGAACTCATTCTTTGGAACTCTATCTACCCTTTTACCAAAATGGACATTAATTACAATAACATAACCTAAATGGAAATGAATGATAATCCCATGAACCCTTTAAAATCATATACATCTCGTATATATAATCGAGTTGGATTTCAAATTTTTTCTTTCTTTTTCTTGTTCTAACCTCTTTCTTTGGGCTGGTGTTGTGTTGTCACTCTAACCATTTTTTTTTCTTTCTCCATTCTTTTGTCCAGCTGTCTTGTGAATTCCGCAACTTGCTAACCAAAATTGGGACTATAGTATTTCTCACACAACTTCTATTAACAAAAACGAAGGACCCAACAGGCTCCGACCAGAATCCTTGACTTTCCCTTTAGTCAAGTCCTTGGTTCTTCTTTGGTTTTTGGGAAGACATGTTGCTTTCCTTTATCCTTTGTCTATGTTCTTCTTGTTTATTCTTCTTCCTCTTCAAACGAAGGGCCCAACTGTGGAACCAATACCAAGGTTGTCTTCCTTATGGCTTTAAAGTTGTCATCTTTATCCTACTATTTTCTAGCCAACAACGAAGCTTCGGCCATGAACTGTTGAGTTGCATATGTAATGCCTCCCTTGGGTTTAGACTCAACTAGAGAGTTCCACTCTGAATCAAATGTAGTGTCCACCTGGTGCATTTGCAAATAATATTTCCAGATGAATGGTTCGAACTCACGTAGCTCTTTCTTAACCGCTGACTAGGCTTCATATAAAGCATGTAGCTCATTGTTAGTTTGTTGGATTTGGTTGAATTTTTCTTGCTATTCTAGAGGATATAGTGTAATGGAGACCTCTTTTCTAAGTGATTGTACCTTCACGTGCAAGTCCTCCAAAGTTTGGTTGCATCGTGATATAATACCCATCCAGACACTAACCTCTCGAAAAATCTTTGTACACTCTGCAGTGCTTCAGTGCAGAGTTACTCTAGTATAGTTCCCTTCAACCACAACTCTTTCCATTTTCCCTTTAATATTATGAGGTTGTTGCTCTAGTTCATGCTAAATTCCTCTACAAATCTGCTTCCAGGTTCTCTATGTGAATTGCCAACTCTGACCATGCTACTTGGAGTACCTCGATATTCTACATAGGTTTTACTACTACACTAGCCAGGCTTCTACAAGCTTCTCCTCGACCCTTTATAGTTTCTACTCTATCTGTATATTTGCATATTCTTCTTGCACCCATCGTGCTTCAGTGAGGATTGATTCCTCCTTATAAAACTATGTGTCTCATCTGACCTGTTGTAGCCTCTTCTCCAATTGATTAGTTGAAGCTTTGATCATCCCAATTAGATGTGTTGATGGCCATTGAGCGAGGTCACCAAAAGAAGTGGTGGCCTCCCTGGGTACTCAAAACTATAGTGGGAGTCGACAAGCCATTGAATTTTCTGATGGTGTCTCCACATATTCCTCCCTTGTATATGGACTTTGCGGTGGATGTGCAAGTCTCATCCTTACCTATGCTGGAAGGAATGGGAGTATCTCTTCTTTCAACAAGTAGAGTTGCACCATCTCTGCACACTGTTGTGGGTTCTGGAATACTAGATCCAATTGTTCTTCCAACAATATTTCACTCTTTCTTGATGTTGATTCATGTTCCTTCTGAACATCTGGTACTTCCGCCTGTTTCTGGACCACTGTGTCTATGGTTCCACTTCATTGGATGGCACTCTCAACATTGATTATTGAGGGAGCACGCTGATGGCTTAGGGCTTGCAGTATTGTCACACTTTGATTCTCTGTTGAAGGAAGAGTGTCTTGAATAGGTACAAATGGAAAAAAGGATTGGATCGAGACTTCATGGGGAAAACCAATTATTTTTGGTACATTCTAGGGTAGTTCAGGGAGGTCCAACAGCATGGGCTCATGTTCAGTGGTTTGGGGTTGGGTGGTGATTTCTTTCAGTGGTGATTGGGGTTGAGGAGGTGATGGGGGTTGTGGTGGAGATGGGGGTTGTCCAGTGATTATGGTGATGGATGTAGTGGTATCCAGTTAGGGGTCATCAATGATTTGAATCATCATCTGTGTAGCTTGGGTGGTCGATTTGGTACAAGGTAAAGATGATGTTATTGGTTGCAGATTCAATGAATTAACAGGGGAAACTATTGTCTGAGGCTTTGTGGGTGTGACATCTCTTATGAAAGAAACATCAAGGATTTCATTGACATCCTTACCTGAGAGGATAGCCTGGTCTAGAAGCTATGGGAACACTAGAAGTGTTCTTTTCTTATGCTCTATTGTTATCTCATCCTCCTCCATCTCAGAGTCTGATGGCATCTCAACTTTCTGCCTCTTTGTTGCTGGTGTTGCTAGACGAGAACTCAACCTGATTGCTTCTTCCTATCCCATTTTCTTCAAGAGATATGGGGGTAAAATATAGTGCATCCTCAACTTGCGTGGGTTTCACTTCACTCCTGGCCATGTCACAACCTCCTTGTCAAAGGCCTCCTCATCTAGGTAGAACGATAACATCCAGGAGTGAAAGTATTTAGATTTGACATGCCTTGGCTAGAGAAAAGTGTGGTGGAGGTTCATGCCGAATGCGATGTTCCATGTGTTTAGGCCGAGAAATTCTTGAGGTATGCGCAATATTTGAGTTGCATCTATCAACCCATTATACTACTTCAAGAATGCAACATTGTTGAATTCTGTGTTTTCTAAGTATGAACTTGAATGCCTAGGTTCAAAAATATTTTCTAGGAAACCCTTGTATGTCATTGATGATGGTCTTCCTGGGGGTGATGTCCATTTACACATGGAGAATACAACCATAAAGTAACCATATGTGAATGTTCCACCCTTCTCCGACACCTCCTCCCATGCTACAAAGAGTTCTTCCGAGAGGTAACTGGACTAGTTGAAAACAACTCTGTTGGAACAAAAATATTCCACTGACATGGCATCTAATGTGCATTCACCCTTGTAATATGAACGCATGACCTTGCTAGAAATTATATAGCAAGCAGTCTTGACTGTCTTTGGTAAAATTGGGTCAATCTTGGTGGTGCGGCCCCCTTCTTTGTATGGTACTTCTCGTATAGGCTAGGCTCACCCTTGTTCTTCCCATGCTTACTTAGGCCTTGAAACCATTTCAACACATCCTTGCCTT
>SNQJ01S0000271.1:138804-200303 GCA_010110895.2 Picea sitchensis | reverse complement strand
GTTGATAATGCATGCGCACATATGGATGGCCCAAGTTTAAACACCTAGATCTATAGTCTGTATTGGATTCCGGACTCCCCCGACTGTTTGACATTTAATGGAGGGGGGGGTCCGAAATGTGTGTTAAAGAGTGCGCACAGATTTGCGGTCAAAAGGAAAGGGTGAAAATCGACGGCCCAAGGTATTTTTCAGACCCCCCTGACTGATCTACCTTTAATGGTGGGGGGGGTCTGGAATGGAATCTTACTCTGGAGGGCCCCCTATCAATACATGGCATAAATCTACTGGTCCCGAGTCCCACCACCTCCTACTATCTGACATACCTCATCACCTTGTGATGTCATCATCCACCTTTCCAAAAGAGTCACATCCCATAACTCCATCAGTCCTTGTCCCTCATTCACTCATGGCAAGTCCTCTCACCATGAATTTTTTTCCCCCAATCGATAACCGCCACATCACCCATCTGTATCCCTTAGTCATTGTCACCTGCCATCTCACATTCTAAATGACCCATTGGCCATTTATTACTGGATAACTTATTCGTTAACTAGATGACCTGTCCCCCGCACCCAACGGATACCCATTTACTCAAAATTACCCTCACTCTTCATTCCTTCACCATTTACCCACTCATCGCACCAGAGAATTTACCCTGTTTTCTTCTCCGTTACAGTCAGTCTCCCCCATCTACAGTCGTCCCCGCTAACATTGTTTTATGCGCAGGTATTGTTACAGTAATGGCGTCAAAATCAAAACGAATAGAAGGAGAGGAGAATATGTTTCTCCTGCCTCCTATCGATCTCGACAGGATTCAACTGGCCGACAAAGAGTACTTAATTGCAAACACTAAGTGTGATTTCTACTTCGCAGACCTCCAATCATGGCTTAAAGAAGTCTTCCTAGCCCAAAGTGACAAAATTATACTCTGGGATTCCAACCTACCTCTCTATCTCTTCCCCCAGATTCACCATTTCCTAGAGTTCACCCTCAAGTGCCAAGCCCACTATATTCCCGAGCAAAGAGTCATTGTATCCTCCTCCGGGGAAGTTCTTTTCCTCATCATGCCAGAAACCATCAACCAAATGATGCAAATATCCCGAGCCAACTCTGCATCACCTTTTAACCTTGAAATCCTTACAGGGTTATACTAGAAGATGACGTTTCCTCAAAGAGCTCAAATATTTGAGCTTTTTCTTCCATAGTCCGCTCAACTCCCCACTACAAATCCCCCTTATCCTTCCTTCATGTTCTCAACTAAAGGAAACCAGGTTATCACGTCCCTATGCACCTTGTTAGGTTATTATTCATATCAGTGGGTGGATGAACCCATTATGGGATTTTTGTCTATTTTCTCCACCGATGAGAAGCCCACTACACAATTTGACTTCAGCATGTTCCTGGCGAACAACATTCATGAGCAATTTGTCAATTTCGCCACAGAAGGCATGTTCTAGTATTCTTCAATATTGGCATACTTGTTTGTTTTCTTCCAAGAAGACAAATTTTCATTTTCTATGCAGAAGATGGACAGAGATGGCAGACCCCAGTCAGTAACCGCATGGACTTCCCTACTCAGACATAACTCCATAGAATTCAGTTTCAAGCAGTTCATCAATCAATTTTACCACCCAATGGTGAGTATGCTCAGTGGCAGACCTGAACCCAGGATTAATGATGAAGTTCAGAGGATCCTACATCTCTCGGAGCATACAAAGACTGGTGATTGGTACCTATACAAAAATCACACTGAGATCAGAGTCTATGGGTGTGAGTTGGCCCCATATAAACTGCCCAAATACTTACCTGTCATAATTTTTTCTCTGGAATACATAAGGCAGATGATAAACTTGGATGATATTCACTTTCTGTCTTTAAAGAAAAAACAACATCTCAAAATCAAAAGGCAGATTGGGTCTTTCATCTACAACAATCGAGGCACCAGGGAGGAAGTAGATAGGTTGCTGAAGGAAATGAAATTCTTCATGAGTTTCACATGGCACTACGATCCGTGCGGGATCATTTCAGAGATGAGGATTAAAAACAAGAATATTCCATATGTCCATGAATCTAGGCCCGAGGTAGAGAAATTTACAAACCAGACAGGATGGGAACCAAACACTTTGGTTGAAATAGAACAATAGGACCCCCTGGTCACTGTATCATCGACAACCACACCATAGGATCCGAAGGAGAAAAGGCCTAGGCAGGATCTGTCACCTCCTGTCACTGAAGTGTCATTAGAAGAATTTTGACTGCATACCAAGAAGCCAAAAACAAGTCCAGCTCCTGACCCAGCTGGATAAAAGAAAATTCCATCCACTACAGTGACAGAGGTTGATTGGTCACTCCTCAACACAAGCAGCAAGAAGATTATGACCACTGTGTTACCAAATAATACTACAGATACTCCACCAATCAACCAGCCAGGAAAGATAGGACCAAAGATGAGCATCTTTGAGAAATATGACTTGATCAAGAAAAAGAATCAAACTCTGACCAACAACACATATTCCCAATTCTAGAAGCAGATGTCGACTTCACAAAACAGGATGCTATCGGCGTTCGACATGGATAAGGGTAGAATTCACATGGAATTTCTCCAATCACAGGTGCCAGACCCAAAGGTAATCACCGACTATAAAAGGGAAACCTTTGAATTCCAGACCAAAGACATGCATTCTGCCAATCAAATGGATCTTCACAGGCAAACTAGAGAAATGGTTTTCTCCACATTGGCACATGCTTCCACTACTGCCTCTAGGTTACAAGTGTCTCTGAACAATGTCCAGACACAGTTGAAGTTGTAGAAGATATCATCCTTTGCCAAGAACAATAGGATCAAGACATTGGAGGAACTGGTCCTCAAGATCAGGTACGATCCCTCGAATGTGAAAGCAGTCGAGGAGATGACCAAGAAGAGAAATGAAAACATAACATCTTTGAGGAAACAATTGAAGTTGCCACCAACAGTAGAATCACAGGAAAAGGAAATAACAGAGACAGAAGGAGAAAAAGATGAAATGCTTAAGTTAATCATGGAACAAAATGCACAACTGAAGGGAATGGAAGCTGAGAGGGAGAAGCTAGTGAAAGAGAAATAACAGTTGAAACCCATGGAAGTCATTCCATTGAGTGTAGTTCCACTCTCAGGAGTGAGCACAAAATCACTAGCAGAAGTCCCCATTCCAAATCCACTAACGTCTCTGGAAAAGACGGTTGAATTGGCAAAATCTATGGAAGGGATGAACCTGCAGGAGACAGAGATTAGCAGGCTCAAAAAGGAGATTGAGAACCTTCACGAACTCAAATATTCTTATCAAACCAGTTTCTCCAAGGAAACACAGGTGTCATACCAGCTCAAACAAGAGTTACAACAGCTCCGGAAGCAAACAGTGGCAGGTAAAACACTGGCCGAAGTCAAAGAAAGTGTTTGGATAGACATCACCAAGTTTATGAATGAAATATGGCCAATGATATAGATTATGTTTGAGCAAAATGAATTGGTGCAGAGAAGTAAACAAACCATCGAAAAGATCAAATCAAAACTAGTAGAGATGCCCACACAGGCTAATGAAATTATCAAATTCTTGAATTCTAAAATCAGAGAGGAGCTGGAAGAGCTGAGAATTGAGGATAGAACAGAGACCATCCTTGAGGTCAAAAGAGTCTTGACCAAGAGAGGACTGATGCTATAGCTAGAAGAAAAGGTTCAGGCCATGGACCTAGGGGTACAAAGGTTTTTCAGCAAGATTGAGGCTCTACAAAATAAAGGTCTTCCTGGTTTGAAGGTGATAAATGACAAATTGATGATGCTCCTAGATTACAAAAAGAGACTAGCCGATGTGGCTAAGGATAGTTCGAAATTTTCAGGGATTCAAGGTAGCATCACCGGAAAGGCATTCCTAGATGCACTTTAGTTGGACATCAACATACAGCATGAGATCCGATACATCTTCATCACCAAGCCTACTTTTTCCAAGTACATAGAAATGGATGAAGTCTACCAAAGGTTACTCAAAGTCAGTGTTCCCAGTCATCTTTGATGGGAAGAGCTTTGTGACCTAATCGAGTAATCGATGAGTTGTCCCATCTGATTCATATATCTAGTCAGATGAGGTAGTGCAGAGGCCTCACCAACGGTTCACCCAGAAAACAACATGCAGTTGCGACACATCATCAAACAGTTTCCTAGATTCTTGTAATTTGTTAAGTTAGTTAGGCTAAAAATAGATTTACCACGTCCTGATCTTTAATGACAGTATTGTTTGTAATTTTGGGTTATAAATACCTCACTTTTCGAAGTATTGAGGGTTGATCTTTACACCCTGCGAGCTATCAGACCGTAATATTTTTCAAGAGATCTTCCATTAATACAAAGAGGCATTTTTACAGGATTCTTGAGTGTATTCACTGGTGATGTTTTTCTTTCTAAGTTTAATGTTATTCTCGCTTAGTTATCACACTATTTTCTAAATCTAATATTTGAAAGTAATGAATGTTGCAGGATTTATCTTTGTATACCCCATTTTTCACTTTGAAAGATTTTAGTGTTTCATCTTCTGATTTTATGATAAAGAAATTCTTAACTGCTTCTTTGTTGTAATTGACATTCTCACCTTTTCTACTATTTCCTCATTTATGTTGTTAAAAGAATCCAGCAATTACATTATCTTGCTCTGTGAAAGGTTCCTTTGTCTTCTGGTTTAGTTTTTTTTTTTCATGTTACAGACCCCATAGCCCAATGGATGTGTAAACTATCTCATCCAACCCGACAAACACTACAACAACAAAACCAACTTATTTTATTTACCTGGCCTAATATTTTAAATTTGAAACATATCTAAATCATATAGAGAGATCCCTCTCTAAAGTTGGTAGGGCTAGATCCCATCTTCGAAGTGGTTGGATAAAGTTACCTCCCATAGATTTCTTCTTTCCTAACAACATCTAGGAAATTTACAGGGTGTTAACATAGTGGTGACCATACTAGGGAACACAGAACTGAACAAATTTTNTTGGTAGGGCTAGATCCCATCTTCGAAGTGGTTGGATAAAGTTACCTCCCATAGATTTCTTCTTTCCTAACAACATCTAGGAAATTTACAGGGTGTTAACATAGTGGTGACCATACTAGGGAACACAGAACTGAACAAATTTTTAACCTCACATCTTCTTTTCCCTGGAAGAAAAGTTTTCTTCTGAAACATTGCAAATCTAAGAAAGAAGTAATGTTTAGAGGTTGTTGAAAACTTGCACATATTATTTTCAGACTCGTAAAACTAAAAAGTATATATATAAAAATCAAAAAGAAATCTGGCTCCCAAAAGATCTTATACTTGATCTCACCAAGACCCAGAACCTGCAATAGCAACAGATAATCCAGAATAGTTACTTAGGAAAAAGACCATTACTGAAGGTTCAATAAGTCATAATCCCCTTCAGAAGTCCCCTTCCCTTCCAGAGGAGCTTGTTTCCCTTCAGGATCTTGAATTTGACGTCCTTTTCGAACAAAGCCTGTTTAGAATGAAATCTGATAGCTTCGTAACTGAAATCATTTTGGACCTAACCATCTTGCAACCCTAGACTCCTGAAGTTCTATCTCCCACTACTAAACCTCAAACCACTCACTATGTGCCAGCTAGCCCCTTCTCATCCTCATCTTTTTTCACCACTCTATCTATCATCCAGGTTATTTTCCTGCCCCCTCTGCCTATCATGGCAGCCATATATGCTCCCTTTGTGTTGGCCACACCCCTTCATGCTATGCCCCAAGACTATCAAATGGGACTTCCACAGTTTGTTGGAATAGGATCCTTGAGCACCTAACAACACATTGATAAAATGAATGATTATTTTGACCTACAGGAAGTAGATGAGGCTGACGTTCAAATGAGATTGTTTGCCCAAAGTTTGACAGGTGATGTTAAGAAATGGTATAAAGGTTTATGTGCTACCTTAGTCCTTAACCTTACTGCATTCCAAAGGAGTTTTCTAGACAGATGGAAGGTAAATAAAAACCCTCTCCAAATCTTGTCTGAATACGAAAACAACATAGGAAATCAAGGTGAGACAGTACAAGATTATTGCACCCGTTTCAATAACCTGTACAATGCAATTCTAGCTGATATTAAACCTCCACAAGGTTTAGCATTGATAAAATTCCCTAATGGTTTTGACACTGATATGTCATATCAATTAAGGGAAAGAAACTCCACCACCCTAGAGGACATGCAGAAAAGTGCAATAAGTGTGGAGGCCAACCTTTTGGCAAAAAGGGCATGACAAAGGACAGAGAGGAGAGTCACAATTAAAGAGGAACCTTTGACATCAACCTGCAATTCCAAATTGGATTTCTTGGCCAGATAAATGGAAAGAATGATGGAGAGACTTACGGTGTCTGAAAGAAACCCTCTTAGAGAAAACCCACCTGCTCCTCAAATTCAGAATCCTAACTTCAGAAGAAACCCTCCCCAAATCAGGAAGAGAGATCCTAGGGATCAAAGGGAACAGAGAGGTCCTGATCAACAGATCAGACCTCCCCTACAAGAAAATTATGTCGATGAAGGAGAGGAAGAAATTGAAGAACTGGAGGATACTCACATAAACCTCATGAGCATTCACAATAACGAAGCTATTTTCCTTACCCAGGAAGAGCAAGAACTTTTTCTTCTTAATCAAACAAAGGTAAGTGAAGAAGCTGAAGACACCGAACAATAGGCATTTGAAAATGCTATTTTGGAGGTACACCAATAGTACAATCTGTGAAGTAAAAATACAAACGAAAGTTCTCCAAAAAAGGTGATCGAAACAAAGAAGACAGTCGAAACCCAAAAATCCTTTGAGCCTTCTGCCAAGAAGAGTCCTGAGAAAGGTAATGCTGAAGTTCCAGTGAAAAGAAACCATACTATTCTGAAAAGATCATCATAGTCTGAGGTTTCATCGACTAACCCACAAAATACTTCTGGCTAGAAGATTGTGGTGGACAAATCAGAATTTCTGACCCAAAGCAGAGCACCTACACCTTTCAGCCTTGAAGGGGAATTAGCCAAAGTGAAAATTCCCATTCCCCTTTCCAAGTTGTAGAGAAAAGATGCTTACCATTCACAGGTGATTAAAGTGCTAACCATTGAACCTGATATAGGCACAAAGGCCTTAACTGTTGGATCAATGAATCATTCAGATACTCTGAACCTTACAGATGACCAACCTGAACTCCTGTTTGGACCAGAAGTGGATGGTCAGACCGACAATGGTGTTGTCTCTCCTTTTTACATCAGTCTTAATATACACAACCTGATTCTACATAATGCTATGTTAGATTCAGGTGCTTCCCATAATCTGATGCCTAAAGAAGTGATGGAAAAACTGGGACTTGAGTTTACCATACCTTACAAGGACTTACACTCGTTTGACTCCAGTAAAGTTAGATGTATCGGCTTGATCAAGGATCTATGTATCACACTGGTTCAGATTCCTACAAAAAGCATGGTCATGGATGTTGTCATTGCAGACATTCCCCCGAAATATGGTATGTTGTTGTCCTGATCTTGGGGGGGAAAGTTGAAAGGTACTTTGCAGTTGGATATGTCATATTCCACTATCCTAGTTTTTGGTCAATAGAGAAGACTGCATAGAGAAACACTGATGAAGTACATGGTTAGCAGCCAGGAAAAACCACATAACTATCCTCCGTACTTTGCACATTCTGAACTAGATTCCTTTATCCTATATAATGATGGTGACACGGGAGAACAAATCACTCAGCTGGAAAAAGATACATTTGGTCCGGACGAAGACCAAGAAATCGTTGAGGCAGAAAGAAAGAAAAATGTGATAACTGAAGAATTGTTAGAGGATTTCTGGAGCATGGACTTTGATGGAGCTGTAAGCAAGGAAGGAGTTGGAGTAGGAGTTTGGTTGCACAATCATAGATCCAAGTATTCCAAAAACGATTCTTACAAATTAAACTTTCAATGCACTAACAATATTGCCGAGTATGAAGCCTTGATGCTCGGTCTAAAACTTCTAAAGAAGGTTGGTGCCAAGCAAATTATGGTAAGAGGTGACTCTGAGTTAATAATCAAGAAAATTAAAGGTGAGTATGCAGGAAAACATCCCCATCTTAGATCTTATAGGAATGCTATTATGGATGCCCTTAAATGTTTCATTGAAGTTGATCTGCAGGTGATGCCTAGGGGACAGAATATTTTGGCAGATGGGTTAACTACGTTAACAACCACATGAAAGATACCTTTTCATTCCACTCACCCATACACGGTGGAGGTGAAATGCAGACCAAATGTTCCAAAAAACATCAGATATTGGCAAGTATTTGGTAATGATGATCAAATTGAAGATTTTCTGCAATGTAAAAATGATTTCGAGTGTACAAACATAGACTTAGAAAATGAAGATGAAAATGTAAAAAGGCATGGTTTTGGAAATGATAGTGTAAATAAGATAGATTCAGGAGAGTTAGGTGATGATGAGATAGAAGTTGGTGTTTTTCATTTGAAAGGTAATGTTTTACCTAGGGGTTTAGTTCCTTTAGAGGACTTATTTGATTTTAATGATGTCGCTAAAAAACCAAAAATTGAAGCTAGTGGTTAAGAAGTAGAAGATTGTAATATAGGGACAAAAGAGAAACCAAGGATGGTGAAACTTTCCAAATCATTACCCCCTGAGAAGAAACTCAAATACATTGAGATTTTCAAGGAATATTCAGACGTATTTTCTTGTGGTTACGAGGACTTGAAAGCTTATGAAACTAGCATCATACAACATAGGATTCCAATAAAAGAAGACCAAAAAACTTTCAGACAAAAAATTAGGAGAATCAATCCCAAGCTACGTCCCCTGATAGAAAAAGAAATCAAAAAAATGTATGATACTAAAATCATAGTCCCATTACGATTTTCCAAATGGGTTTCAAATTTGGTCCCAACACGAAAGAGATCCAGAGAAATCAGGCTTTGCATCGATTTCCGAAATCTGAATAAGATCTCTCTGAAGGGAAATTACCCACTGCAAAAAATGGACCACATATTACAAAGGGTAGTCGGATCCAGTCGAATCTCTTTACTAGATGGGTTCTCGAGTTATAATTAGGTCCTCGTTCACCCATATGACCAAGAAAAAACCTCTTTCACAACACCATGGGGTACTTTCATGTATGTGAAAATGCCTTTCAGGTTGATGAACGTCGAGGCCACTTTCCAGAGGGTGATGGAAATCTCTATTGTGGAAGAACTCAACAAATTTATTCTCATCTATCTCGACAATGTAACTGTGTTTTCCGAATTTGATGACGAGCACTTATGACATCTCAGACGAGTTTTTGAGAAATGCAGGAAATTTGGGATTTCTTTAAATGCTAAGAAGAGCCTTTTTGGATTAGAGGAAGGTAAACTGCTAGGGCATAGAATATCCAAGGACGGAATTAAAATAGACTCCATCAGAATCGAGGCCATTTAGAAATTAGAACACCCAAGAAATATCAAAGAGTTACAGTCTTTTATCGGAAAAATAAACTTTCTGTGAATATTCATACCCAACCTGGCTAAGCTTCTTAGAAACATCACAAACATGTTAAAAAAGGACACAAAAATAAAATGGGACATCGAATCCAGGAAGTCTTTTGAACAAGTCAAACGTGCACTCACGCAGGATCCAGTCCTGATCAGTCCTGACTTCACCAAATATTTTTATCTTTTTCTTTCGCCTCTGAACATACCATTGCAGCAGTATTACTATAGAAAAATAGAGAATGGTGTGAACAACCCATAGCCTTTTTTAGTAAATATTTAAGAGATGTTGCTTTAAATTATAAAATAATGGAGAAACAAGATTTTTCCCTGGTGAAAGCCATAAAAGATTTTAGAGTATACATTCTCCATTCCCACACCATTGCATATGTTCCGAATGCGGTAGTAAAAGACATTTTAACCCAGGACAATCCGGTTGGCCGAAGAGGAAAATGGATTGTTATCATTCTAGAGTATGACATAGAGATTAATCCTACTAAACTAATTAAAGGACAAGGTCTAGCAAAGTTAATGGCTAAATCAAATTTCCATGCTCTTGACATTAATTTATTAGCTGCAGCAGATGAATAGGGTGAGAAGGCGACTCCAAGCATGAGAGAGGTATTTCTCAACTCTCCATGGTACGCAGACCTGATATTTGTTTTGCATAATTTACAAGCTCCCCCTGGTCTGACCAAGACTAAAGCTAGGTTTTTGAAATTGAAAGCATTAAAATTATGTATTCTAGAAGGCATTCTGTATTGGAAATATCGTGGAGGTATTTTGTTAAATTGTCTATTGAAGGATGAAGCTGACAAAGTATTGCAAGAGTTTCATGCAAGAGACTATGGTGGTCATCTGAACTGGAAGGCCACAGCCAACAAAATCCTCAGAGCTGGATTCTATTGGAAAACTCTATTCGTCGATGTGCATCATAAGGTGTCTTCGTGTCATCAATGTCATCTGTTTGAAGGCAAAAGGTAACTTCTTCCTCTACCCCTGAAACTGATCTTCGTTGAAGCCCCTTTCCAGCAATGGGGATTATACTTCATCGGAGAAATACATCCTCCTTCTTTGGGCCATCACAGGTGGATTCTTATTGCCACGGATTATTTTACAAAATGGATCGAAGTAGTACCAAGCAGGAAAGCCACTGATTCTGTCATTATTAAATTTCTTGAAAATAATATCTTGTCTCGTTTTGGATGTCCTAGAAAAATTATAACTAACAATGTAGCTACTTTTTGATCTAATAAACTCATATAATTCTGCAACTAGTATCATATTGGCTTGGGACACTCCACTTCTTACTACCCTTAGGGAAATGGGCTGGTGGAGTCATCAAATAAAACCCTGGTAAACATTATCAAGAAAACTTTGCAGGAAAACAAGAAGTCGTGGCATGACAAGTTGGTTTTCACACTATGGGATGATAGACTGACCACCAAAAGGTTAATCAGTATGTCACCATATCAGCTGTTCTATGGCACAGAAGCAGTCTTTCCCACTTCCTTAGGACTCCCTGTCATGAAATTTCTACAAGACATGCAAGCCGAGCCAAACAACTCCCAAGAAGGATCAACCAGATGATCCATTTGCAGCAGTCCAGGGAAGAAGTATACAACAAGACTCAGGTAGTCCAAGAAAGAATTAAGAATATTTTTGACAAAAGAACCAAAGAAGATGATTTCGATCTAGGAGATTTGGTGCTAAGATGGGATTACCGAAATGAAGACAAGGGAAATCATGGAAAATTCAATAGTCTGTGGAAGGGACCATACATGATTCAAGCATTCAGAGGAAATAATGCTTTCCTTCTAAACAACAGTGATGGGATAGATCTGCCAAGAGGACCTGTAAATGGAAGAATGTTGAAGCATTATTCACCGCCTCAGTAGAGACATAAAGTCACACTTTCCATTGTACAAACCATTTTTTATTTTGCTTGCGAATTTCTAACTGAATAGCTTTGGTCAGTTGGTTGAAGCCCGAAGAGAAGGCCCTAAACCACTGACCACTCTCTTCTATTTTTAGAAAATAAAAGCAACGAAGACGACTAGGGAGGATGTTTCAGAACATCAGGAATCAGGATTCTTGGCACTTCAGAAGGAGAGTACCATTCCCAGGTGGAGCCGTTGTTATCACCCTATAATTTATAGGATCAACTGGTAACTGGAATGTTATCGCTCTAGTGTTTTTTGTTTGTCAAATGATTTTTCATTCTGCAAATAATTTGAGAAAAGAAAGAAAAAGAAAAAGGAAAAAGAAAAGAAAGAAAAAGAAAAAAAGAAAAGAAAGAAAAGAAAAAGAAAAGAGGGCATAAAAGAATTTCAATAAGAGGCCCATGCAATAACAGTGACTTGGTCCATAGCTTTCAAGCATGGCCAAGTTTTTTTAAATTGATGTTGATAGGAATAGTGAATAAGCTTGGCTAAACTGTTTAATCTTAGCCAAGTGATCTAGGTTAGTTAGTGAATAAATCTGGCTAGACTGTCTAATCTTGGTCAGGTAGCCCCAGGATAGAGTAAGTTCTTAGCCCAACAGTTTAATCTGGGCTAATTTTCATAGGAAGTTAGGTTAGAACATAGGGTAGTTTGCTTGATTTAAATAAAACCAGCTCRATGATCAATGTTGGACCATATTTTGGATGCTCAAAAAGTTGTTTTCCTAACCCCTTAGTGATATAAAGATGTAAAATCTTGGGAAAAACCCATGATATGCTCTTATCCTAAGTTTTTCAGGGCGCATAAACTTTTGCACCCACATTTATGCACCGCTCATGTATCAATGGCCCATATGATCGTGCCTATATCTACGAAGGAAAAATATTTCTGGACCCCCCCGACCGTTCTACCTTTAACGGAGGGGGGGGTCCGAAATCGCTAATAATGCATGCGCGCATCTGGACAACCCAAGTTTCAACACCTAGATCTAAGGTCTATATTGGATTCCGGACCCCCTCATCCATTTTACATTTAATGGAGGGGGGGGGGGTAGAATGTGTGTTAAAGAGAACACACCTATCTGTGGTCAAAAGGAAAGTGCGCAGAGCCATGGCCCAAGGTATTTTTTCGCACCCCCCTGACTGATCTATCTTTAATGGTGGGGTGGGGGTCTGGAATGGAATCTTACTCTAGTGGGCCCCCTATCAATACGTGGCATAAATCTACTGGTCTCGAGTCCCACCGCCTCCTACTATATGACATACCTCGTCCCCTCATGACATCATCATCTACCTTTCCAAAAGAGTCACATCCCATAACTCCATCAGTCCTTCTCCCTCATTCACTCGTGGCAAGTCCTCTCACCATGATTTTTTTCCCCCAATCGATAACTACCACATCACCCATCCATATCCCTCAGTCGTTGTGACCTACCATATCACATTCTAAATGACCCATTGGCCATTTATTACAAGAAAACTTATCCGTTAACCAATTTACCTGTCCCCCATGCCCAATGGATACCCGTTTACTCAAAATTACCCTCAGTCTTCATTCCTTCACCATTTACCCACTCATTGCACCAGAGAATTTACCCCGTTTTCTTCTCCATTCTAGTCAGTCACCCCCATCTACAATCATCCCCACTAACATTGTTTTATGTGCAGGTATTGTTACACTAATGGTGCCAAAATCAAAATGAACATAAGGAGAGGATAATCCATTTCTCCTGCCTCCTGTCGATCTCAACAGAATTCCACTAGCCAACAAAGACTACTTCGTAGACACTAAGTGTGATTTTGACTTTGCAGACCTTCAATCATGGCTTAAAGAAGTCTTCCTAGACAAGAGTGATGAAATTGGACTCTGGGAATCCAACCTACTCCTGTATCTCTTCCCCCAGATTCACCATTTTCCAGAGTTCTCCCTTAAGTACCAAGCCCCCTATATTCCTGAGCAAAGAGCCATCGTATCCTCCTCTGGGGAATTTCTTTTCCTCATCACGCTAGAAACCATCAACCAAATGATGAAAATGTCCCGAGCCAACTCTGAATCACCTTTTAACCTTGAAATCCTTATAGAGTTATACTAGAAGATGATGTTTCCTCAAAGAGCTCAAATATTTGAGCTTTTTCTTCCATAGTCTGCTCAGCTCCCCGCTACAAATCCCCCTTATCCTTCCTCCATGTTCTCAACCAAAGGAAACTAGGTTATCATGTCCCTATGCGCCTTGTTAGGTTATTACTCAGATCACTAGGTGGATGAACCCATTCTGGGATTTTTTTCTATTTTCTCCACCGATGAGAAGCCCACTACACGGTTCGACTTCAGCACATTCCTGGTGAACAACATTCACGAGCAATTCATCAATTTCACCACAAAAGGCATGTTCTGGTATTCTTCAATACTAGCATACCTGTTCGTTTTCTTCCAAGCGGACAAATTTTCTTTTTCTATGCAGAAGATGGATGGAGATGGCATACCCCAAGTAGTAACCACCTGGACTTCCCTGCTTAGACATAACTCCACAGAATTTAGTTTCAAGTAGTTCATCAATCAGTTCTACCACCCAGTGGTGAGTATGCTCAGTGGCAGACCAAAAACCAGGATTAATGATGAAGTTCAGAGGATCATACATCTCTCAGAGCATACAAAGACTGGTGATTGGTACTTGTACCAAAATCACATTGAGATCAGAGTTTATGGGTGTGAGTTGGCCCCATATAAACTGCCCAAATATTTACCTCTCAGAATTTTTTCTCTGGATTACATAAGGCAAATGATATTCACTTTGTGTCCTTGAAGAAAAAGAAACAACTCAGAATCAAAGGGAATATTGGGCCTTTCATATGCAACAATCAAGCTGCTAGGGAGGAAGCAGACAAGCTGCTGAAGGAAATGAAATTCTTCATGAGTTTCACATGGCACTACGATCCATGTAGGATCATTTCAGATATGAGGATAAAAAACAAGAATATCCTGTATGTCCACTAATCTAGGCCCGAGGTAGAGAAATTTGCAAACCAGACAGGATGGGAATCAAACACTTTGGTTGAAACAGAACAACAAGACCCACTTATCACTGTATCATAGACAACCACACCACAGGATCTGAAGGAGAAAAGTCCTAGGCAGGATCTGTCACCTCCTGTCATTGAAGTGTCATTAGAAGAATTTTGACTGTATACTAAGAGGCCAAAAACCAGTCCAGCTCCTGACCTAGTTGGAGAAAAGGAAATTCCATCGACTACAGTGACAAAGGTTGATCTGTCGCTCCTCAACACAAGCAGTAGGTAGATTATAACCACTGTGTTGCCAAAGAAGAATAAAGATACTCCACCAATCAACCAGCCAGGAAAGATAGGACCAAAGCTGAGCATCTTTGAGAAATATGACTTGATCAAGAAAAAGAATCAAACTCTGACCAACAACACATACACCCAATTCTAGAAGTAGACGTAGACTGCACAACACAGGCTGCTATCGACGTTCGACACAGAGAAGGGCAGAATGCACATGGAATTTCTTGAAGCATAGGTGCCAAACCTAAAGGTAATCACCAACTATAAAAGGGAAACCTTTGAATTCCATACCAAAGATGTGCATCCTGCCAATATAATGGATCTGCATAGGCAAACTGGAGAAATGGTTTTCTCCACGTTGGCACATGCTTCCACTACTGCCTCCAGGTTACAAGTGTCTCTAAACAACATCCAGACATAGTTGAAGTTGGAGAAGATATCATCCTTTCCTAAGGACAACAGGATCAAGACATTAGAGGAATTGGTCCTCAATATCGGGTATGATCCCTCAAATTTGAAAGCAGTCGAGGCGATGATCAAGAAGAAAATGAAGACATAGCGTCTTTGAGGAAACAATTGAAGCTTCCACCAATAGTAGACTTGCAGGCAAAGGAAATAGCATAGACAGAAGGAGAAAAAGATGAGATTCTTAAGTTAATCATGGAGTAGAATGCACAACTAAAGGAAATGGAAGTTGATATGGAGAAGCTAGTGAAAGAGAATGAACAGTTGAAACCCATGAAATTCATTCCATTAAGTGCAGTTCCATTCTCAGGAGTGAGCACAACATCACTAGCAGAAGCCCCATTGACGAATCCACTGACTTCTCTGGAAAATATGGTTGAATTGGCCAAATCTATGGAAGAGATGAGCTTGCAGGAGATAGAGATTAGCAGGATCAAAAAGGAAATTGAGAACCTTTAGGAACTCAAATCTTGTTATCAAACCAGTTTCTTCAAGGAAAAATAGGTGTCAGACCAGCTCAAACAAGAGTTACAACATCTCCGAAAGCAAACAGTGGCAGGTAAAACATTGGCCGAAGCCAAAGAAAGTGTCTAGACAGACATCACCAAGTCTATGAATGAAATATGGTCAATGATACAGATTATTTTTGAGAAAAATGAATTGGTGCAGAGAAGTAAACAAGCCATAGAGAACATCAGATCAGAACTAGGAGAGATGCCCACACAGGCTAATGAAATCATCAAATTCTTGAATTCTAAAACCAGAGAGGACATGGAAGAGCTAAGAATTGAGGATAGAATAGAGACCATCCTTGAGGTAAAAAAAGTCTTGACCAAGAGAGGACTGATGCTACAGGTAGAAGAAAAGGTTTAGGCCATGGACCTAGGGGTACAAAGGTTTTTCAGCAAGATTGAGTCTCTACAGAAGAAAGGTCTTCCTGGTTTGAAGGTGATAAATGAAAACTTGATTACGCTTCTGGATTACAAAAGAGACTAGCCGATGTGGCTAAGGATAGTTCAAAATTTTTTGGTATTCAAGGTAGCATCACTAGCAAGGCATTCCTAGATGCACTTCAGTTGGACATCATCATACAGCATGAGATCCAGTACATCTTCATCACCAAGCCTACTTTTTCCAAGTACAAAGAAATGGATGAAGTCTACCTAAGGTTACTCAAAGTCAATGTTCCCAGTCATCTTCGATGGGAAGAGATTTGTGACCTAATCAAGTAATCGATGAGTTGTCCCAGCCTAGTCAGTTGTCTAGTTAGACGAGGTAGTGCAGAGTCCTCACCAATGGTTCACCCAGAAAATAGCATGCAATTGCGACACATCATCAAACAGTTTCCTAGATTCTTGTAATTTGTTAAGTTAGTTAGGATAAAAATAGATTTACCACGTCCCGATCTTTAATGATAGGATCGTTTGTATTTTGGGTTATAAATACCTCACTTTTTGAAGTATTGAGGATTGATCTTTACGCCCTGCGAGTTATCAGACTGTAATATTTCAAGAGATCTTCCATTAATACAAAGAGGCATTTTTACAGTATTCTTGCATGTATTCACTGGTGATGTTTTTCTTTCTAAGTTTAATGTTATTCTCGCTTAGTTATCACATTGTTTGCTAAATCTAATCTTTGAAAGTAATGAATGTTGTAGGATTTATCTTTGTATACCCTATTTCTCACTTTGAAATATTTTAGTGTTTCATCTTCTGATTTTATGATAAAGAAATTCTTAACTGCTTCTTTGTTGTAATTGGCATTCTCACCTTTTCTACTATTTCCTCATTTATGTTGCGAAAAAAATCCAGTGATTACATTATCTCGCCCTATGAAAGGTTCCTTTGTTTTCTGGTTTAGATTTTTTTTTTTCATGCTACAGACCCCATAGCCCAATGGATGTGTAAACTATCTCAGCCAACCCGACAAACACTACAACAACAAAACCAACTTATTTTATTTACCTAGCCTAATATTTTAAATTTGAAACATATCTAAATCATATAGAGAGATCCCTCTTTGAAGTTGGTAGGGCTAGATCCCATCTTCGAAGTGGTTATATAAGGTTACCTCCCATAGATTTCTTCTTTCTTGACAACCTCTAGGAAATTTACAGGGCGTTAACAACTCCTCCTTGAGTAATGATATTAAGGTTGGGTAGTTGTCATTTGATGACCCTCTTTATCTCTGATATTATAATATTATCTCCTCGTTTATGTACATGATCTTCCCAGTTCACAATTATCTATGGGAAGTATTTAGTTGCGTGCCCATTGGTTCTGCAGTGAGATCACCATGGTTGCCTAGGATGAGGACAATCCCTAGGCATGTGATATTTCTCATCACAATTGTAGAATCTACTTGGTCCTCTTCCCATGGTTGTTCCTCCTCTAAAATATCCTCCATATCCACCTCCTCGACCTATTCCTGATTCTTAAGGGGTTTCTTTCACCCTAAATGATGTTCAACCAATCTATTTGCACGTGCATCTAGTTCTCTACACTAATTCGTAGCATATGCGGTAGATGCGCATAACTCACAATTTATAGTATTCATAATATTGAATACTTATGAATAATAGGTCACTGCCTTGGCCCATGCCCATGAATTTGGTAGATCTCGCAGTACTGAACTGATGACGATGCTTGATTACCTGGAAAGGCATGATACGAGGTTGGGGTATGGAATGGTAAATTTCCAGATAATTGCACAATTCCTCCTGAGTCCTGATGAGGGTCCCATCGAATTGTGAGGAGGTCCCATTCCCCTCATATGTCGACATTGTTTCGCTATATGTCCCTCTATGTATCATATGGCACACCATACTTGCGGTCATCTTGGTTTGGGTATCATCAATTCTTGAACCTTCTCTGTCAATGCCGATATTTGTCTCTGTCACTGTCGATATTTTTCCTTGTAGTTGTACCAAATTTGCATCTGCTAGGGGTCTGATCACTCTCAGGCTCCCCAAATATCCAACCATGGCTTCAATATTCATTGATTGTTCCAAGGCATCTGTCAGATTGTCTATCTGTTTTTGCGTTAACAAAATTCATGCCAGAGGTAGAAATCCCTGGATATACCATTATGTTTTATGATCTTCATGAATTGGATGTGCTAGCCTCCCTATAGAATATTTAAACTTATGAATATATTCCCAGGCTGATTCACCTACCCTCTGCTGAATTTTGTGCAACTCATACAGAGCTTGTTGTCCTCACTGAGGTAGATTAAACTTGGCTATGAATTTTATCCGTACTTGGACAAGTGTGAATGCTTTTCCTTGCACTCCTGGAACTCTTGGATCAATAGCCTTCATGTATCATTTGAGAGCACGAACTCTCAAGGTAGTCTAGAATTCAACCAATTTATTTGCATCTAGAGTCCCTCTCGACCTCTAGATTGCTTCGCATAGGAGCTAATGATGCTCAACATCCTCATCTCCTTTACCCAAGAATTCTGGGTGCTGTGCGATCCAACCTCTTGCATTTCCAACCATTGTTGATCTTACTACTCCTATCAAAATAAAACCTAATGGTACTAGTTGTGATCTACTAGGGGATCCCAATATCCTCCCGGTATTCATGCTTACCAGTTGTTTCTGACTAACTGACTGAAGTGAAAAAGGAATAACATAAGAATGTAGTATAGAATTTACCACTAGTATAGAAGACAATTGGGCTAAGGGTGATTCAGGGATGGTTCCATTGGCTTCTGGGTGGGTCTCATTAATCTGGGGGGTCTCGTTCTCATCTTCTGGAGCGATCTCTTTAGTCGAGCTCCCAATATTTCCTGGTATTGGGGCTGAATCTTCTCTTTCTTGTGAAAGATCCATGTCAGATCGATCTTATCTTGCTTCTACACCTTATTCTTATCATCCACCCTCTTTGGGACTTCTTTCTCTTTGTGCTTCTCTCTCATTTAGTCTTTGACTGTCCAGTCTTTCCTATATTCTCACCTTTCACAACTCTTCCTTCTTTCCTTCCTTGACTTCTCCTGGTCCAAGTTCTTTCCACAAATCCTTGGACTATTTCGTTACTTTCGTTATCCTACCGTGCCACCACTTCTCAACTATGGTGGCTATTTTCAAGGCTCGCTCATCCATTGATTCCATTTCTTGTTTCTCCCTTGTTTTTCAAAGAAACCTCTCCCCTCTCTCAAGCCATGATTCCACCCAAAAATCACCCCACCCCAAGTGAGGGTGTTTAGGTTGTCATCTTAGTCGGGGAAATAGTCAACATCCCTTCCTTCATCAAGAAAACCTTAATCCATAGGGGAATTTCTCTCAGTATCCTCCCCCGCGTGTGTTTCTTGAAATCTGCTTCTTCCCTTGAAAAAGATTGGTGATTCTCATCTACAAAATTGATAATGTATTCTTCCAATGTTGTATTGACCCAAAAATCATTCGCTCGCGTTACTAGACGATCCAATCGATGAAGTGTTGCAATCATTTTTGTATCCCAAGTACAGGTCTTCTTGAACCATTCTTGGAATTCCAAATCTTCTTGGAGCCTATCTATCCACTGGAATAGTTCTTCCGCAAATTTAACCCGGAATATCTCGTATTGGTCGCTTGATATTTCTTAGTAAAAGACAACCTCTTGTGTATCTTTCATGGATTTACCTCGCAGCTCCACTTCTTTCCATATGAAGGTGTCACAATTTTTCTCCCACCACTGGTGAATATAATATCGGTGAATCTGTGGAAGCATTATCCATACAGGTTCCCTTTTAACATAAGTTCCGACAACAAAACCATTTTGTTGGCATAGAATTGATCAGACCAAGGTCCTTCTTAGCTTACAAACAAAAGGGTATCGAGTATTCTAGAGAGTTTGAATTTTCATCTTCTCTAGATAAAATAAGTATCACCCAAAGCATAACCAAGACAAGAAGATAGGGAAGGGTAAGGATAATACTTAGGTAGATCTCAATAATCATCAAGATTCAACATAGTCTTGCACAAGATGAACTAACAAGTAAGCGATCTGAACTTATTCATAACTAATAGTAAAGAAAACAGAGTTGCAACAACATTTGCAAACAAGATATAGCATATTGATATTATCAGGCATGAAAAAGTAAAGTAGAATAACAATTCATAGATATAGATAGAGAATTATAGATAATATTTTCAAAATTTTGGGTCCTTTCATATATTGTCATCACAAGGGTTTCTTAGATACAATTTAATAGATACAGATGCTTCTTGGTCATGCCAAAGCTAAAACCAACTCTATACTACTAAAAACCAAGGCTATCTCTGGTCCCTTTCTCTCTCGATATTACAATAATTCATTACTTTGTTACTGTATTTTCTGGCTCTGAACTCATTCTTCAGAACTCTATCGACCCTTTTCCCAAAATGGACATTAATTACAATAAAAAAACCTAAATGGAAATGAATGATAATCCCATGAACCCTTTACAATCATATACATCTCGTATATATAAGCCATATGGATTTCAAAAATTTTCTTTCTTGTTCTTATTGTAAAATATTTCTTTAGGATGGTTTTGTGCTATCCCTCTAGCCATTTTCCGTTTCTTTCTCCATTCCGATGTCCATCTCTCTTCTGACTTGTGAAACTTTCTAACCAAAATTGGGACTGTATTATTTCTTGCACAACTTCTATTAACAAAAATGAAGGGCCCAACATTGTGTCATGATGATTTAAAGTTTAAGATCATTTCATTCTCCTCCACCACCTCTTGTGGGATCCTCCAAATCTCTTCCACATTTTCCTAAATTTCTTCAAGGTATTTCTTGAATATGATGGTATGTTTCTGCCTTTCTCTTGCCACAGTTGTGTGATACAATGATTCATATTATGTTGCACGACACCTTCCATTTCTATGACAAAACATGATGTATTTGGGGTGTTTCCAACCCACTAGTGAAATCAATATAATGAGCCATGAGTAATGGAACTCTATCTGGATGTCCTAGGAATCCTTGAAATCATCCCAAAATAATTTAAGAAAATATGGGCTCCAACTTAATACAGTTCCCTTCATGCACTACGCGAATGTTGCTATTAAACTTGCTAACACTTCCTCCTTGTGACACTTCTTGAGTAATTTACATGCCATCAGTTTGGTTGCTAGACTTGTTTCTATTTCACTGATCCTATTGATGATGATCCCCATGGATCGTCTCTCTATTCCATAGGTCTACTTCATCTCTTCTTCCAAGTATTTTTCCTTGGTATTGTCATCTGGGTATTGCATAGATGGTTCACCATTGGTAGGAAGACCTATTATTTTTTCTACGAAATCAACATTTATGGAAACTTGCTTATCCAACCAAAAAATACCTCCATGCATCACTACCATTAACTACCTGACATAGTTATTTACATCCTTTCCCTTTCCAAAGTGTAGGATCTCCAATAGGTTCATGATACTTATGTTGTATAACCCTTGTATCCACTGTTTAGGTTCCATTATGGGAAATCCTATGGCTCTAAACCCTCTTCTCTCTCAATATACATGTTGCACGAAGTATGGTAATTTATCCATGTCCCTGACATCATGGTATGATTAGCGTATTTTTTTTGCGCATCCAAGTAACTCCATGACAATATTTATGCCTATTGATATGCAAAGTAACAAAATTATTACCTCTTGTTTCTTGTGCGGGGATCTATGGACCTATTCTTTTCGTTTCCCCTTTATTGGAACACTTGAAGGCCCTGCCTCTTGATATATTTTCTCCTCCTCCTCTTTCTCTCTGCCAAACTTCTACTGCGCAGTTGTCTCTGCTTCTAGTGTTTTCTCCTATTGTTCTTTGTTTGTGCCATATTGAGTCCTATATGCATTGAAGTCAGTCCTTTCCTCATATACTTATTTTGTGGAATGAAATGTTTCCTATGTCGAGTTTGGCCCTACTGCTATGTTTGGTGGATAAATTTGTACTTGTTCTATTTTTTCTTCAACTAGTGTAGGGCTTTCTTTTTTGGGGGAAGGAATGATGTTGACATTCACCACTCCCTCCATCTACTTAATTTTTTCATTCTCCTTTGATAGCTCCCACAATGACCTATTCTTCCTGTGGGTTCTCCTGAACATAAGGTTGGGTTCTTCGACTTTGGGTGGAACCATCGTGAAAAAATATACATTGTTTTGCATCCAAAATTTCACTTTCATTCTTCTAAATCGGTTGTGCGTTCTTTGCTTCTCACTGCTCAACTCTGCTTTCATTCGAATTCACAATGTGTCTTTTTGAACCCTAATTTTGATTTTAAAAGTGTTGTCATAAACGCCGAAAATATTTCCAAGAACAATTCATTAATTGTCATAAATGTTCCAAAGCTTACCAGGAACGCTTTGATGACTATCATAAATGTTTGTTTCGTGCCTTCTTTTTGAAGTGAATGCTTTTTCTTTTTCCCGACTATCTCGTTTTTCCAATGCATTTTTTTCTACTATCCTTTTTCTCAGGCACACTGAACTTTTCTTCAGTCATAGTTGTCTCGAGCGTACTATATTCACTACCTGTCATACTGACTTTCTTTCTATTGTGCACTATCTATCACATATTCCTCTAACTATTTTTTTTTTTCTTTTTCTTCATTTTTTAATTTTTCTTTTCCTTTTTCTTGTTTTAACTCCTTCTATTTACAATATGTATAAGTCTACTTGTTACACTACACCTACTAAGGGTTAGTGGGTCAACTATGCATATACATTTTAGTTGACTACTATTGGCACAGGGGCAGACCCAAGGTTCAACGCTACAACAACGCACCAACAAAGCCTTAACTACCAGCCCTTTCGACAAAACTTGCGAAGCAGATGAAGTCTCACCCGAGGTAGAGGCAGTGGTGGTTTCAATATTAAGGTGTCTGCAACCTTAGTTGGGACACAGATCTATGATTATAATGCTTAATAAATCACTTAGTACCATCATTTCCTCAATATACAATCAATAATCACTTCGCTTATAAAACAGGGCTTCACAGCATTCACACTAATATAATGTACTGAAGCACTTAGCATCAATAGATAGGTCATATCTAGTGGATCAAGATCTAATCACATTCATATGGATCAGATCTAACATTCGTATACACCATTATCACTAAGCATAAGTGTATCTATCTAACCATCTCTAGGCACTTGGCAAAATAATAAATAAACACATCAAGACAAGCACAAAGCAAGAGAACACAGTGCTTACATGGTTCACCCCCACTCTGGGGCTACGTCCACAAACTCTTCTTCTTTATTATATTCAGTCAATTGGTTACAAGAACATAGCCATCAAAACCCTACTCTGCATAGGACAAAATATCTACACAGTTCGCTAGATCCTTCTTCCTTGTGTTACAACACAAAGCCCTCCACCATTTGTTACAACCACTTACACTTAGCTCTGTAAGTCTCTCACAGTCATGCACAAAGTACTTACAAAACCCTACTTTCTCTTAGCATACATTCACATCACATAGATGCATTATTCCACTACTTCTTACATTGCCTAGCCTTCTATTTATACATACAAAATAGGCCTAAGCATGGGTAAACCCATGGGCTGACATCCCAATCCCGTTACATAATCCCAAAAACTCAAAAAGGACCCAAAAGTGGGTCGCGATCCCTTGATATCCGCTTCATCTTGCACTCCTCCTTCGACAGGCTATCGAAGTCCCAAAATAGGTCACTATGACCAAGAATCTCCAAAAATTTGGTCAAGGGCCAACAGGCCCCCAACACTCACCTGTGACTCATCCCGAGTCAATCTGGTCTAATCAGTTTTTATTTGAACACCTCAAGCTTGTCTTGAGCTGCTTCGACCTGCTGTTGTGCGATGACCTCTTGCTCAGTGAACTCCTAGATCACTGTGTCATGTATGGGACCTTCTAGGTGTTATTTTGTTGTGATGACAACCTATTCTAGCTCTGCTCCTCAGCTTTCAACCTCTGCGAATAATTGGCACGCCTTATCTTGTACTAGTTGAAGTCATTGAGTAACTTCCATCACTCTTCTTTGAATCATATGGATCTATTGTTGGGCAGTGCGTTGCTCTTGAGACCATTTCATTATTTCCATGACTGAGAAGGCCTTCATCTATGCCTGTAGTGTGTCTGCGTGCTTCTTTTCTTCCTTAAGCTGCAACTCTAATGCCTGTAACTATGGATTCTTGGTGAGGTTCTCATATGTTTGGGCATTACAGTTACTCACCTGCTTTCCCTCCAAGGAAAGATATTTTAGTCTGTCAACTACGTTGCAGGTAGTTGCTTCCCTTTGGTCTCTTACAAATTGAGGGGTCTTAGGCACAGTGCGAAGCTCCAAGTCTACTATGTACTACTGGATTAATTCTTCAAGTTGTTCCACCTATTGTGGAACTCGCACTTCAGTATTTACCTCTATAATCATTATAGAGTGAAGTGATCTGTGAGCCATTTTCTTTACTTCAAGTTTCTCTACGAGCAATTGTTCCTTTCTTTTCTGCAGTTGTTCTTTTTTTTCATCTCACTTCACTTGCAGAGAAAGCTTTTCCCATTCTGCAGTACTACATTGTTCTATAAGGTCTCCCTGTACTTGTTCCAAAGCCTGGATAGCTTGTGTTGTTTCTTCCTAAGCTCGTCGAAGGTGAGCTTTGACTATATCAGCGTTGTGGTGGAGTTGATCTTGCTCATCTCCTAGTTCTGATGTTCCTGCTGATAGAGGCGCAGTGGAGACTGCACGGCTAGATTGTAGTGCCTGTTGCACTCCTTGGAGCACATCCTTAATTCGATGGAACACCTCCTCCTTCTTAGCTTCTTGCTTCTCTTTTATCTCCAGCGAAGCATCATTCAGGGCTTCTATGATGAAATTGAAGTCTTCGGAGGTGAGGATGGTCTGCATTTTGGTCATGGTTGCTTTCACTTTCTTCTAGGAGGAAGGTTTTGGCAGGGAAACCTTCCTTTTCTTCAAAGGATCCTCCTCATATCTAGGCGATGTAACCTCGCCTTTCTTCTATTCAACTTTTATGCCATCAATATCTCCAACATATCCTCCTTTCTTTGATAATATGGAAGCGTTCTTCATGGATGCACTATCTAAATCATGGACCTCTTCAGTATTGTTTATCTTGCTAGGTCTAGGTGTATCTGGTGCAATTTCTAGATTATCTAAATCAAATATCTTCGTAAGGTCTGCTCGAATGAGGAGGTCTACCGACCAGTCCTTGGTGATTTCTTCTAAGTCCTCCTCTCTTAGCTTGTAGTAAGATTGAATTTGTTTCTTGTGCTCGTCAGTGCACACTGTAATATAAATCAAATGGTGATCATTGATGAATTTCATTAAAGGATGAAACTTGTGAAGAGTATTTAGCGTGATGCGAGGCTCGGACTAGATAGCTAACTTTAGTTGATTGTAATATGTGTGGAATATGAAATTTGACTACCATTTCTTGTTCATGTCACTGGAATACCACAGTGTATCGAACTTCACGGCGATAGGTTCAAAGGGATCAATGTCTGAGAAGGTTGCAACTTCCGACATCTCCCATGTGATGAAAGTAATTAGAATTACAATCCAAATGAAGTGGAACACGTATCCTTGATATTGCACTTCCCTGTAGTCTAGTTCAAACTGGCTCATGAGGTACTTCAGCCAATTCATTTGTAAGCCCTCCGTGCACTTCCCTGTGAGGTCGACTACAAAACCAGTGGCTTGGGTGGGTCGGTTCTTATGGACTAACTTTCCTGTGATCAATTGACAGGTGAGGCACACTGGGCCACTTTGGATAGAAGATACCTTGTAGCCTCACATTCCTTTCTTGACATCGTTGTAGGTGTCTTTTATCCTTTCTGCTAAAGTGTGATCCATCGTTTTTCCAGGGTAGAAATCTTGTGGGTTAGGGACTTGCATACTCGGCCCTGTGATCCAATTGATAAATGTTAGATCCACTGTGATACAGTGGTTTTACCACAAGTATCTGCCATGGTAACAAGACAATAGCATCTTGACGCATGCATTCACTTCTTGGTGTCTTCTAAAGTGAGGAATCTTCATGACATTGAGTAGTATGGACTGGGCAAGGTTATGGGTCCATGACTGATGAATTATCTTTGAATTCTTTCCTTTTCTCCTAGTCAGGTACTTATGTGGGAGAGCATGTTGTAGACCTTCCTGTCTCCGAGTTTGAATTCTCTAAAATTAAATGCTTCTATCTTTTCTTGATCTACGTGAACTGTGCATATCCCCTTCGGGAGGTACGCAGTGACCAATTCATACTCAAAGTCTATGGGCACATTGTCTCAATTTATTGTACCACTCAGAGGTGGTAGATAGGCAGGTAAAATCCTCAAAATCAACTTAGCATTCACAAGATCATCTCTGTGCTTAGTTCTCTTCTCATCTACAGTTCGTGATGGTTTGACTCAAGTAGTGGATGAAGAGGTTGATAGTCCTCTCGTCGATGATTCTTTTAGATAGGTATACAATCCTCTCTCCAACATGACTCTTTTAGTCATCAAGTCGAGGAGTACTTATGTTATTGATTCTTCAACTATGGTGAGCTCGTCGGGCATATGTTCTTAGGATTAATAATATCATGTTCACAATTAACTCAGATATTGCATTAGAATAAACAACAAGAGCGTAATGATCACTGTATACAATTCACTTGATCTGCGGGCTCAAATTTTTGGTTAGCAAAAGTGTTCTTCGTGCATGGCACGATGGGAGAAATAGGAAACTCGACAATGGTTCTCTTGTAACGAGTATGAAGGATTATTAACTCTTGTTCTGTTTGTTATGGCATGTTCCAACAGTCTGGTGTCGAGCTATAAATTTTTTTCGACCTGTTCGGATGACAGTCGAATGAATATATCAGTCCCAATAGCTATATTTCCTCACCATGGCAAAGTGCCATGTGTCGGTGTTCTGATATCCCAAAAAAGTTGTGATTCTGAAAATTTTCTATCTGCAAGGTTCCCTCTGGAACCTTCTCTAACTTTTCAAACTTAGCTCTCTTCTTACTTAGATTTCTAGCCTTCCTCCTAGTGAGCATCGTCTTGGTAGTCCTTTTTCCATTTTGAATCTTATCGTCTTTGGACATAGTCACTGCGCGTTGTTGATATTCTCTCCTAAGACTCAGGGGTAACACCTCTTCTTTATCCAAGATAGGTACTTCAGTCTCCTGTGAGTCTTCTAATGTTTTTTCAGCTTTGACATCTGGGTTTCTAGTGTTAAATAGCTTCAATATGTTCTCCTATTCTTCAATCAAGTATGTGATCCTTATATTCATGAAATCTTTTAACTCTTGTGTCTTCTACTGTAAAACTTCTTCTTATTTTTTTCTTCTATCTTGATCTCTTTCAATCCAAGGTTTCCCTAGTAACATTATAAATGGGTCATGGCCCTCAATAAATTGAATAATCTCAAAATATTCTTATGTTGAAGTTCCATTGGAATTCATAGATATCTGAGTGAKCTTTCCACATAGGTTTACCAATTTTCCTCTGAATAACCCTATTCCTCCTAATGAAGGAATCATAGTAGGCCTTCCTATAGCTTCCCAAGTTCTCTCTGTCATGATATTCACTTGTGTTTCTTCATCTAGAACATAATCAATGTCGAAGTATCTTATTTGTGCTTCAAGGCATTCCTTGTCTTTAAATATCTCTAATAATCTAACATGTCGGTGGTCACTCAAGGTTTCTTTCATCTGTAGCAATACATTCTCTGATTCTTTCTGGGTTTCTGCTATAGCCTTAGTTTTTGGATATTCCTTAGGTTTTTCTTGTCTTATGTTCATACTTTCAAAATTAGCAATCATTCTAGGGAAATCCAACACTTCACAGTTAATAGCTTTGCAACAAATACAACCACATCTTCTCCCAGGGCATGCCTTAGCCAGATGTCCCGGTTTTATACAGATGTAACAGAGGGTTAATCCTCTCTTTCTTTTAAATGGTCCCCAACTTCTCATGTACTGTGCACTAGGATCATAGGAGCTAACCTGCAATAAATTATTTCTAGGATCCTGCATCCATTTGTTAGTCCAAACATTCTTTCTGTGCATAGGTATAACATATCTTTCACTATTCTTATCAAATCTAGTCATATCAAATATTCTTTCATCTATTAATACCCTAGTTTTCAAACTAGGATAGACTTTATTAGACATACCTAGATCCATACTCTAGAAACAAAAATTTCCACTTATCTTACTTCTACAGAGCACAAAGCTTCCATATCTAAAACTTTTAACTATTCTTACCTTTATCAAAGCACATAGCTTGGAAATCTTACCTCTTTTTAATCAAGAATTCCCACATTTACCTTTATTAGGGAACAAATCTTCTGGATCTTGCCTCTTTTCTTCAAATCAAACTTCTTTTCCTTAGCCCAGAGCTTTTCAAACTAAGTATAATACTATGCACCAAAGAAATAGATCTACACTCAGAGATTTCTCTGTTTCAGGATGGATCTTTGCACAAAGATTCTTCTTTCTCAATTCCCAACAATCACAATTTCAGGTCCCAACAATGGAACCATTTGTTGGCACAGGGGTAGACCCAGGTTTCAACTCCAAGAGCACACCAACAAGCCTTAACTACTAGACCTTTCGGTAAAACCTGCGAAGTAGATGCAGTCTCACCCGAAGCAGTTATGAGGAGGTTGCAGGACAAAGATTTCTACAACCAAGGGGAATATCAAGTGGATCTAATACAAGAACATCACATCATTCATATATCACTTATCATCTTGGATATACTCTACACACCTACTTATTAGATCTAAAATAGTAATGCAATCACAATATATCAATGACAGAGACAGAATACCAATCACACACAACACAAAATATACATGGTTCACCCTCTCTCTAGGGCTACATCCACAGAAATGTTTTTTATAATAGATTAAGATGAAGCATACAGTTTTCGTGTGCGCTCTTAGCTAGCAGATCCTCTTTCTTATCCTCTCTTTCTCTTCCCTCCCTGCACACCTAGTTGCAGGGTCAATCTTCACACCCAGCTGAATATCTTACAATACCAGAAGGCTCTCACACTTAGCACTTCTCTCTTTCTCTCCACAATAATCTCTCACAAAAACCAACAATAAAAACTAGATCGATCAATAGTAATGATGACAACAACAAAAACAACCCCACCCAGGTCCTCTTGACCTTTATTTATACATTACAATAGCTCACCGACATCCTTAGGTCGAGACCTAGGTGTCCAAAAACCTAGATACCAAAACCCTAGGTGTCTAAAACCCTAGGTCAACTTGACCTGTATTTTGAGGTCTTCGTCAGCTTGTCTTTCCTTTATTCTCACACGGTGCTCCAAAGCATCTAACAGTGTCTTTTCCACTTGATGAGTTGTCCACGATCCTTCTTCCTTGCTGATACATCATCCTCAATCTCCTCATCCAACGGTTTTCTTCGCTCCATATTTTCTTCTCTTTTTCTCACTTCGACCCAGTAACAATCACTGTGTCTTCTGCGAAGTTCACATTTTCATTTTTCTTCCTTGATCTTTTCTTTCTTCCATATTTGTTGGAATAGGGGAAGACCTAGGGTTTATCTCCAAGAGCGCACCAACAAGCCCTAACTACTAGCGCTTTCAGCAACACCTGCGAACATATGTAGTCTCACCTGAGGCAGTTATGAGGGGGTTGCATGACAGGTATGTCTACAACAAGGGGGAATATCAAGTGGATCTAATACAAGAAAAACAAAACATTCATATATGACTTATCATCTTGGATATACTCTGCACACCTACTTATCAGATCTAAAACAATAATGCAATGACAATATATCAATGACAGAATACCAATCACACACAACACAAAATATACGTGGTTCACGCTCTCTCTAGGGCTACGTCCATAGAACTGTTCTTTATAATATATTAAGATGAAGCATACAGTTCTTGTCTGCACTCTTAGCTAGCAGATCCTCTTTCTTTTCCTCTCTTTCTCTTCCCTCCCTGCACACCCAGTTGCAGGTTTGATCTTTTCACCCAGCTGAAGATATTACAATACTAGAAGACTCTCACACTTAGCACTTCTCTCTCTCTCCACAATAATCTCTCACAACAACAAAAGATAACAACTAGATTGATCAATAGTAATGATGACAACAACAAAAACAACAAAAAAAACCACAACAACAACCCCACCCAGGTTCTCTTGACCTTTATTTATACATTACAATAGCTCACTGACATCCTTAGGTCGAGACCTAGGTGTCCAAAACCCTAGATACCAAAACCCTAGGTTTGTAAACCCCTAGGTCAACTTGACCTGTATTTTCAGGGATTTGCTAGCATGTCTTTCCTTTATTCTCATACAGTGCTCCAAAGCATATAACGGTGTCTTTTTCCACTTGATGAGTTGTCCACAATCCTTCTTCCTTTTTGATCTGTCATCCTTGATCTCCTTGTCCAACGGCTTGCTTCGCTCCATATTTTCCGCTCTTTTTCTCACATTGACCTAGTAATAGTCATTGTGTCTTCTGCAAATGTAATATCCCTTGGTTGAACCCAATTGTAAATGTAATATAAGTGTACTTAAGCTGGTGAGTTGTTTTGACATCATTTTGTAATGCACTCCATGTGGCATAGTGCATGCATGAACTGTGCAGTAAAATGATGTAGTATACACATTCTCAGATACCACACGCAGTAACTAAAGTGCATGCAGTATGGAGGACAATGAGCCTCATGTATATGATATATGTTATAGGTTGGTGAGTCAATTATCATAAGCTGGGATTCTTATGTTTTGGTATTAGGCCGGAGCACCTAGATGTTGAAGTCCAGTGCGCCTATTTTGTACATGTCTCGTGATTAATATAAAATACATCGTTGCATCCAGACTGGCCATGATAAAAGAGATGGGGGATTGAACTTCACCAGTTAGGGAAAGGGAGGGATAAAAGTCAAGGGAAAGGGCTAAGCTAGAGAGCTTAATCCAAAAGGGAATATTATATTAATATTTCCTAAAGCATAAAGTATGGATAATTATTTTATCCTCAGTTCTAAAGCTGGGGACAAGTGGACCAAAGTAGCTTCTGATATGACAAGTGTCAAGTTGGGGACATGCATTCATATCATGGAGACTTAGCTCTCTTGGTCACTTTTCATAGGGATTCTTACCAACAGCTTGACCATCATTCTCACCATCACTACCACGATCAGGGGGGACGATGATTCCTTCCATCACTTAGTTATTCAGTCAATGATTCCATGACCATTTTCACTCATGCAGTTTGTTATCCTTGAGACATCCATTTCACCATATCTAAGCCTATTCCCATAGCCTTTTTTAGTTGGTGTATCTAGTTATCTTGGAGAGGGATTGAAGAAGCGGGTTGTTAGGCTTGTGAGAAATTCTTCAAGCAAGAGAATTGTTGGGGATTGATTCCCGAAGGTGATAAAATGTATCTACAACACTCTGAGACTTCCGGTCCGACCTATTGTTGAAGCCCTGGAAGGGAAGTGGGGTAGTTGGGGGACTATTGAGAAGAGAAGGGGAACACTTCCTTGGGTAGGACAGGCATGTGGGGAATGAGAGGCTGTAGGTTGTTAGTTGAGAGAGAACCTAAGACAAAGTCTTTCCTATTGTCCATGAGACTTAGCCTGGTTAGGAACCCTTTACCAGGGTGGAGTTTAGTCCCAGCTCGGGGGTGACTCACTGTTGAGAGTGATGAATAGTGTAGTCTAAGGCTGGGAGGTTTGTGGACATTCTGTACACAGTTGGTGACAATCTTTCCAAGATAATTACCAATCGCACGATAAAATTATATGTTGCATTGTTAATTATGTTCTTATGTTATGGGTTATCATATATGTGATTATAATTGCCTGTATGTTATGGGTATTTCCTTGTATATTTTGCATATCTGCGGTTACTGTTATTTCAATGTAAAGTCATATATTACAGAGTGTAATTGTTTTTTTATGTTTATCTGTAAATCTTATGCAAGAGTGATGTATGTATATGTTTAAGTTGCATGTAGTTTGAAGTGAAAACTTATGTGGCATAGCTCAGTGGATTACTGGGTATGTTACCGTATGTTCCATAGTAAGAGAATGAAATCATTCCCTAGAGTAGCATGGTCTAGCCTGTTTAAGGTTGGGGATGTTATCAACTGGTGTCAGAGCATGAGATATTTATCTGGTGTGGCATTCCCTAACCTGTGGGTGGCCATGGGATGTTACAAATTGGTATCATAGTTTCAGTTTAACCACTGAGTCTAGATGGGCCAGAGGGGTTCAGTTGAAGTGAATATTCATAGAAGAGTAAGTTCAAAGTGACCAAAATCCAAGTCATGGAGCGTCCATGGAAAATGTTGGCGTGCAGGTGCACATGGTAAATTTTGGCACCACACAAAAAATGTTGGAATGCAAGTGTGCACAGTAAATTGTGATGTTGCATGGAATATTATTATGTGTGGATGCATGCATTGAATGTAGCCTTGTGCTGTGAGCACACACATAGTAATCTTCACATGGGGTGTGTAAGTATTGCATAACACAAAAGAGTTGTGCTGGTATGCGCATAGTATGAGTATAAGTTATCTCGCGACAGTGTATTCAATGGTGTGCGTAGATTACTATGTGAGATGGAACTTATTGAACTTTGACATGATGAAATGCATAGGGATAAATGCATGTGGGGTATTGGTGCGCAATACCAAAACTGTGTGCACTGGATATTGGCACACAACAAAAAAGTAGTGCACACAAGTTGTCGACGCGACGGAGAAGAAATGCATAGTGTATATAGGTTCACAGAAAATCATTTTACCTTGTGATGTTGCTATGCATGATAAGTATGGATGTATAGGTTGAAGTTTAGTGCACGTGAATTCGTTTGGAAGGTGATGAGTCTGAGTTTAATTTTCATAATATTAGAAGAAAAAAAAACACACAACCACATCGAAGCATTAATTAAAAGGAATTTTGAGTTTTATATTCCTCTGATTCAGACAGATGGTAGTGAAATATAATCTTACAAGAAAATCATACTATAAAAGAAAACAAGACTCATAACACCACCCGATAGAATTTTGTAATAAATAGTCCTAAATCTGCATCTATATTTATATAATCATATTAATCACAAAATTGCAAAAAGGGGGATGATATCAGTTATCCTTAGTTGAAGACTCACTTCAACTTAGCAATCTCCTCCTTTAAAGAATCTAACTAGGTCGATTGATTCTCCCCAACACTTTTGGCCATTTCAGCCATGGATTCCTCCTTCTTCTGTTTCTTGCTCCTTTTCTTCTAAGTGGCTTACCTGTTGATGACTAAATCCTTCATAGTGGGATTCAACATGACTTACAACCATGAGTCTATAGCCGACTCTATGTGGAATTTAGTCGCTAGAATGTGCGCAAGGACCCTTTCCTCCTTATTCGTAGTAAAGTCTATCATGTTTCCTGAATAACTAGTTTTACTAGATTTATCCTTATCCATGTATCTCAGGTTGTGGATAACGAAATGTTTTTACAGAGAGCAAAAAGTCGAGAAATTTGGAGATTACTTCAGTTATGGATACGAAGATACCTTCATACTTGAGGATTGGTAGTTATAGAATTCCAATCATGAAGCACAACCGGATTACGTACAAGAGCATTGGGTTTCCATGCTCAGCTAATCCATTTCAAATTATTATCTTTTGAGTTCATTACATGGAGGCATTCAACTAACGTCACATGGTTGTGAAGTATCGAATGAGTGAAACAGGGTGATCTGACAAACCATCGCCCGCTCCACGAGTGGTGGATTTGACATGTTGAGACACGTGATATCGTGTCTTGGAGAAAGTGGTTTTGGAAAACCACCTTATTACACATATGTATCTTTGAAGTCACTGCACGTTTATGTTTTCAAGACTTGGTTCTTATCTAGAATTTTCATGGTGATAACACCAAGAAATCGACAGAGATAATTTTGATGTATATATTCTGAGTGGGCCTAATGGTTAAGAACATGTTTTTCCTCTTAATAGGTCACAGGTTCAAATCCAGAGGGGGGTAGGGTATGTATACCTTCGTATACTTTACTAGTCAAATCGTTGGGTAGAGGGGGGTCCCTTGTCCCACAAACAAGGGGGTCTCATACACCAATTTGGTGTGTTGGCTTGGTCGTGACCTTAAAAATAGATTATTATTATTGAACCAAAATGGTTCATATTTTTCATGAATTATTGAATTGTTAGCCTAATAAGTTTCGATGACTACATATTTTGCAGAATTAACAACAACTAGATCAGATCAGAACAATGCAGATTCCATAGGAATGGAAGAAGAACATGGGAATTACAGTCAGCAAAATGAGAGCAGAGGGGTGGATGTCCATTTGGGCATTGAAGAAACGAACTCCAACAGACATGGAGAATAAAGGAATGAAAACATGAATATGGATGAGACCATTAAGAATTTGAAGAAGGATGTCCAAAGCCATAAAGTTGATAATGAAAGGCCTATGAGAGCCAAAGAGTAGTAGGATGACTTCAACATGAAGTTATTGGAGGGTTTGAACAAAATAGAAAAGAAATTGGTTAAGGAGAGTGGCTCAAGTAAATCTGGAAGTCACAAGCCTTCGGATGAGAAAACAAAAGAAAAATGTTTTAGTAGACATCACCATCATTCCCCAAGGCATTCCAATAAGAGAGCAGGCAATAACTCAAGTCTATCCCCTGTCAGAAGGTATAAGATATATGGGTGTTAGGACCCAGAAATTTCTCTTTTTCACCACATCTTTAGCCCATTCAACCTTATCCTCTCTAAGCTAATGCCTACTATAATGTGTGCTAAGAAATCTTTTTTCCCAGGTATGAATCATTCAACTTTATTTTATATTTTTATTTACTTAGCATGTTTGATTGGTAACGTGCACATATTTTAACCATAAAATGATTCAACTAATGATAAGAATGTATAGAACAACCAAGTATGGAATAATGGTCACGGCTGTTACACCAATTGTTACAACAAGGCACCAATCTTGAAAGCTGTTATAGCAAGGCACCAATATTAGAAGCTATTACAACAAGGCGCCAATCTTGGAAGCTGTTACAAAAAGGCCACAATCTTGGAAGTTGTTACAGCAAGGTGCCAATATTGGAAGATGTTACAACAAGGTGCCTATCTTGGAAGTTGTTATAGCAAGGCACCAATCTTGGAAGCTCTTACACGACTACTACAATAGGTGCCACCGATTCTGCTGTTACACGACTGCTACAACAAATGACACCGATCCTGAAATCTGTTATACCTGTTGTTACATGTGTTAGCCTACAAGATTAGTTCTAGATCCTATATTTATGATATCATACGAACAACTTGAGAATCGGGGATTCTCAAGGATGTTCTAATTTTTTTCTAACTAGATGACTCTGACTTTAAATAGAAGAGATTTCGTAATCAAAGGGGGATGAATTGGACTGTGAGAAAGTGAAGTAAAGAAAATCTTATTGTACACAACATTTTGGAAAGTCAATAAAAGAATGGATTGAGTTTCTTTAGCATAATGTAGCCTTTTTCTTTGAGTGGATTCAGTGAGAAAGAAAGGGCTCATCTTCCTCACATATTCCCCTCTGTTTCGAATTCCAGATTAGTTGTTTTAATATGAATTATTTATCTGTCAACGATTCTCAGAATACAATTGTTTTTACAGTCTAGTTCCTTCTTGTTAGATGCACATAAATTTGTCTCATGAGAATTAGAAGTCAATTGTTGAATGGTGCTGGAGAATTGCTTTACCTTTTTCTACATTAGATTAACATCTTGTTTCCAAGTAAAAGAAAATAAAAAATGTGAATTACTTTCTTACCATAAGTAGATTTCCTTTCTGCATTTACTCTAGAACTTCTTCCTGCAAAAGTAAAATAGACAGTTAGATTAGAATAATGTAATCCAGGATTCTTATACACTCATCATTTTATATTTCAGCCATGATTTTAAATCTTGTAAAACTCTAGCTGTACCAGCACCATTTCATTAGTGATGATTTTTGTTTCTTTTTACACTTCCCTACTACAATTAGATTAAGTGTTGCTTTCATTATCTATCATATATGTTGTTGGGAAAAATACCCTATGGACTAGCAAACTAGGGTCAGACTTGCATGTAGATTTTGACCAAAAATAAATTACGTTTTAACCTACAACCCAAGATTATAGCCCCTCTTTCATAGTAAATGAATGAAGAGAACCACCAACCTTATCACTGACGTTCAATGTAGATCCTCCGTTGCGCTTTGACCACTTCCTTGTGTTTCTCCTTCCACAGATAACCTGCAATCAAGACAAATAAAAACTATGCATGCATGCTACTTCTCTACTCAAGGGTTAGAAATAAAGCATAAATTCATCAAATCATAGACAATTCATACATTGGGATGGGAAAAGTATTCTTTTTATTACTGAAAATGAACCAACTTACAATCAAAGCTGAGACCGTCCACCACTCCTTGAACTTGATCCTGGGCTCCTCTTCTTCTGTCCTTCAACTACTTTGCGTTAAATCTCCTTTGGCATGAGGAAAGGCTAAAGGTTTGGGACAATGGATTACGTAAATGGGCAAAGTTTCTTCGCTATATTTTTTCCTCCTCCAAATGGTACCCCTACCACTTCTTTTATAGGCTAGAAGGAGCTAGGGTTTTGGACGAACCCTCGGCCATGCATGGCCGGGAGTTTCAGTTAACTGACCCATAGATTTTTGTTCCATCGACAACTTTCCTTTTCTTGTGATTTGTTAGGTACACGCAGGTTGTAGTGAGCCAGCTAGCCTACACACGCGTGCAGTAATGGGTTAGGGCGCGTGGGCCTTGACACAAAAGGATTTCCAAAGAGTTGTTCAACAGATGTTTTGGAAATGAAGGGATATAAGTTGGCCTGTTGCCAGGTAAGCATGTGTGGTGAAATTTAGGGTTATAACAGATGCCCCCTAATGTGTGAGGTGAGAAGAGAATCTGATGGATGAAATACATTACCAATCCTTACTGATGTGATGAACGAGTGAGCCCAAGGATCAGGAACTAGGAGGTGTCATCGGAAAAATAACAAATATCTCACCGAGGCGGGCATACCCATGCTCGAGATAAAATAGAACCATGGCTACCAATCAAATACACTGTATATCCATGTCAAATAACTATAAAGAGTAGCCACGAATAATACACAACAGAGCTACATCTCAAAATCAGAAAGATATACATATAGAGTACCCATCTTCCAGAAGCTGATTCAACCTGATGGTTGTACTTCAGAGCTCGAGCAACAACTTCAAAATATTCTAAAACTCGGGTAGGAGTGTAATATGAGTGTACGAATGCACTACCTAGAGGTCTTCTATGGCTCGTCGGTTATGGACTTGATAATCTTGATGATCGAACTGAAGGCTTCAGTGATTTCAAACAAGGACTTGATTGGACATTCAGGATGGTCAGGTATGTAGACAAGAGACATATTGTAGAGGGGCTAACTCAGGCTTAGTGACAAACTTCCCTTGGATAATAGCACGACAAGTGATAAGACTCAGGCAGCATATATGTTAATCAGAATTCTACGAAGCAGGAGGCAATGCAAACTCTCCATATGTTTGGAAGATTAACCAAACGATGGAGGACACAACTCTATATAGCGAGAAAAGCTTCCTAAGGTCGTACTACATCCCATAGTATGATGATCAAATAAACATATGTGCTTTATCCAAGGGTGACTCATTATGCTGCCAATAAAGAAAATACTTTTTCCATCCTCTTTTTGGGGTATATTTGATTTTTTTGTTCTTTTTTATAATTTTTGAAAAAGAATAAAGGAATATTATGTTACAATGGAGGAACGAGTACTGCAAACATACAAGCTCAAGGAACAAGGACAAGACTGATGTTCTGGTAAAATGATACTCAGGAAAAATCCTCCAACGGCCAAAGGTGTTAAGACGCTGAAACAAACTGTCACAAGGCTGGTGTTTAAGGTATGCAAATGAGGTTGATAGAACACACAATGGTAACGTCCTTCGATGTAAGTTTAACGAGCCCAGAGAAGGTAAGATCGGTGGTTTTTCATATTTAGAGAGTCTGAAAAATCATAAAAGGAGACTTCGCTGGGGTACCTTTTTCGACAATAGTCTAGTTGGTTCGAAAAAGGGATAAACTAGCACCAATTATACGTCAATTCAAAACCATTTTAAGGAGTGTGACAAGGACAAGATCACTCGGCTATTTTTTCACTTTTAAGGAGTCTGAAAAAAACTTAACTATGGATTTTGTCAGGAATATTCTTCTGGACCAATTTAATGAGTGTGAAGGAATAAGGTCACTCGACAATCTTTTCAATTTTAGGGACTCTAAAAAGAGCTTAACTATGGACTCCATGGGGGTTTCTTTTTCGTAAATTTAGTCCCTCGGTCCCGGAAAAGGAATAAAATTATACGTGAGAGTACTCTTCTAAAGAATGGGAATTCGATAGAGTATACCTTTGTTCGTACAGTTGACCGTCTGGACAGAAAAAGGGGATAACTACTGTCGGATAGACGTGACTTCAAATTTCAGTTTAACGAGCGTGAAAGGTCACAAGATCGCTCGACAATCTTTTCGTTTTTAGAGGGTCTGAAAAGGGCTTAAAAGGAGACCCGTTATGTTTTGGGAGTCCTGAGGGTAATACAAAGAGTGAAAAAGAATCATGCAAATGAGGCTCAAACTCATATTCAGGAAAGACTATATGGACTCCTGAGCCTACAGTGTTTTTAGAAATGACATGGGCACCATAATGCAACCAGGACCTACCTAGGGCATCCATTTTCTGGTAAGCTATACCACAAAGTTGCGACACTTCTAGAGAAGATATGACAGTTATGTGTCACAACCTGATGGGATAGATCCTATAGCATAAGAAAAAAGGAAATGAGATGCAAAAATTGGGGTGGTATCCTAACCTATATGCTCAAGTTGATCTTTGAAAAGAAATAAAAAAAAATAAAAAAATTATGGACCGTCAATATTTTTTCGAAACTCAAAATTTTTTTTCCCAATACTTGATCAAATCCCTCCCATATAACACCTGGATCACTCTAAATGGTTTTCTATATAAATAAATTGATAAGGGGGGCCAAAAAAGTGACAAAAAGAGGCCAAAAATTCTATAAATAGAAGCTCGCAACTCATTATCACCATTTCTAATTTGGAAATTGACTCTGGAGCCAAAAGACCCGCTTTGCCAAAGATAGTGATTCCAGGAGCTACAGTGGATGAAACAAACTTTTTCTTGGACCAAGTAAGTACAAAATCCCTTATCTAGATATTCAATACTTCAATTTAGTCATTTAGTTTGTTTTTTGGGTGGGCTTCGACCTTAAAAAGGTCAGCCCTAGGTACACGCGGGATTTGTCTAGACGGTATGAAATTGCACAGCAGTGAGAGTAAATTTTTCTGCGTGTACACACAAGCTGTCACCACTCACGACTGTGTGTACCTTATTGATGGAAAAGAAAGATAAAAAGAAGTATTGACCCTCCTTTACCTTATTGTGTGTTGGTAGGATGTATGTTCGATGGAGGGAAAGGGAGCATGAAACAATCCGATTGAGTTGGTTTATTTACCAAATCGAATATTTGTGGCCATGTTAATGCAATCTTGGTTTACTCAAATTCTTTATATGTCTATTTATGTGCACGCACTTAATAGAAGACTCTTGAATGCCTTGATTGATTATTGACATCCTGATGCAGAGGCTTTTATGTTAGAGGGGGCAATCATTGGTGCCCACTACCGAGGACAATTACTTTCTGACTAGCCTCTCAAGGAGAGAATTTTGTCAACTTCGGACTTTCTGCGGAAGTAGAGCAATATCTCGAGTTGATAGGCTGAGCACTCGATGCAGGACCGAATGTGGGTTCCTCGGTACCCATTAGCAAGATTACGAACTTAGCACTATAGACTATCTTGTTTCTTATTGGGCGTATTACCGCTTGTTACTGATTGGGTGGATTACTGGCTCAGCGGCCATGCATCAAGCTTCGTGCGCACAAATGAACTATACCATTCAGTGCATGAATGCACAAATCTTCGATTGGAGTGCCACACTACTTGAGTGTATGAAGAGGCAATTGACAGATTTTCGACAACAGACACAGAGGAACTTCGGGTTCGGGACCATCTTGTGTTCATTCTTTTTTGAGAGAGTTATGAGTTTCAGTCCTTAGGTTGTAGTACTAGGACATATGGCCTCTTTCCCTGCAGTGTGTAGATGGGCAATGTTACTGTCGCGATAGGGTGGTGGAAGGATCGTTGAGTCCTTCGATGATGACTTCTTTTCTTGGTTGTCACGACAGATCCCTGTTATCGAGGACTACCCATATGCAGGGATAGATTTCTCTAGAGATCCAAAGATACCCGTGCCTCATGGTAAGGAGTGAGGGGAGATGGGTAAGTCTCCACCTTTGTAGTTTTTTTTTTGCATATGTAATTTTTATGTCTTTTTGTTATATTTATCATTTTTTTTTGTATGCCAGAGTATTTGACGGGTAAATGTTTGTTGCCTGCAGATGTGGGACCCATGCGACCTGTCGATTATGCATAGAACAGGTGTCATCCACGGCCGAAAGCCGTGGATACTGCCACTAGGGGAGCAACAGTAGCAGGGAACCTCCCAGCCAGAGAGGTGTTGACGGGAGAAATTGACTGTCCGTCAACTGAGAGAGTGGAACCGGTCTGGGGTTGTCTAAATAACCCAAGCCGTTTGGAATGGACCACCCTGACGAGTTTAACGGCTCCGTTGGCTGCTCTAAGGTCTTCTATGAAAACCAAAGAGAGAAATGATCTGAGCTAAGTAATCTAACACTAAATACAACTAATGAAACAAAGTAAGCTAACTAACTAAAATAAAGGAAACTAGAAACTAATAAAGCAAAGAAAAGGAACTAATATACTAAATATAGACTATTCTAACTATTTTATCTACAAACTACAAATTACTCTTATAATAACTCAAATCAACTATCTAATTATCAGCTATAATATTTCTTATTCACAAATGTACACTATGAACAACCTATAGATTTGATTAAAACCTGCAAAACTCATGTATATTCTCTACCCTAAGACAACCAAGAATCTTTTTTTTGATTTTTATATTTTATGAAAAAGAAATAAAAACTACTGAAATTAAACAATCTAATATATTTACTGAAATTAAACAATCTAATATAAATCTAATTAAACTTATATCTATATTAAACTACTTAATAAAACAATAAATAAAAGAATAATTGACCTGGAAACGCTTAAAGTCTGCCCTGTGTAAGATGACTTCTTAAGCTGGTTGGAGGAAGAAATTCACACCGTTTAGTCCTTAAGATTTTTGTAAACGATTGGCTAAGCTGCTTCTTGAAGTGTTTTACAGGACAAACAAGACATAAAAGAAAATCATAACAATCTTATGATTATAAATTCCTGCAATAAGGGAAACCTGTTGTGCAAGGACTTATATATAACAATTCAATCTATGAAGAAGCTAAAACTGTCATGCATAAACTGAATTAACAATTGTTATGTCTTTCGTCAATTTGGAAGAGACAAGATATGGATAGCAGTGATAGAATTATATCATTTGCATTTGATTTATATAGCTAAAGTAATCATAAACCACAAACAAAGTGATATACAAAACATGAAACAAAGTGTTGATATATTGAAAAGCAAAAGCTATGACAAAACATCAATTCTGCTCCAGTTTGTATCAGAATTACATATCCTTGTTCTCCCACGACTGAGGATGAACCTTATTACAAAAATCATAAGTTTATATAAGTATTTTCACAAGGTAAAACCTCCTTGTGGATAAAATCAAATTGTTTTACATAATCTGGGAAAATATCCTAAAATCAACTAAACTAGGAACTAAAATGAAACAAAAATATTACAAATATCTCCAAACTTCTCATCCAATCCAATGCAATTTCGAATTGACCTGTAATATCCAAAAAATAACAAGTTAGATGGATATTTTATTAAAAAAAATTGGTAAAAATCTAATCCTGTAGACTAGCTACATAATCATCTGATTCTGTAGTTGGTCTAATTTGAGAACAGATCTGTTTTAAATCAATTAAAACTAACAGAAATATATTCAAATCATAAAAACAAATATTTAATTACTAATTAAAAAACAAAGCAAATCACTTAAATCACAACAAACCAACACTGTTATGCTAATTTAGAACAAACAAAATCTTTATTTAATCTATTTCAATCAAAACAAATATCAAATAGATCTTTGGTATGAATGCAACTCATTTACAAAATCAATCCATATAGAGGTAAAAATCCTACATCCATCTGTTTTGCATATCAATAAATCCATCTAGAATTGATTTTAGGGAAAAAATGAAAAATCTTGCCACCAGATCCAAAGCATACACCAGTTCCATAACAGCTTCAGCAAGAAGATTAGATTGAAATCACACCACTCCTAAAGGTAGTAGCAGCACTAATTGCCCACCTACAAGACTTTAAAAGAGAGGTCTGCTCATATAAAAGTTTGAACAATTTCTGTCAAAAGTACCATGGATGGCCACAAGCCATGGCCCAAAGCAATCAACAAGTAGCCACGACTGTCCACAACCTGCTAGACAAAGATTTTGAAGAAGCAACTGCTTCCAACATTACCATGTCATTTCATGCTTCTCTTGTGTGTGTATTTACTTTGTTTCCTCTTCATGGAACCTACGCTGGCATTTTTAAATCACTATCCCCTGCATTCCTATCAGCTTCTGCCTGTTCCATTTAATCCCTTTCAAATTCTTCCTGACACTTGTTTAGGAGTTCTCTCTTGAATATAACTTTTTCATTGTCTTTATAAAATTTGGGCAATTCGGCAACTAATTGGACACAAAACTTTGCATGCATTTCACAAAATGTTGGCTCCATCAGGGTTATAATCAAAACCACTTCACTCCATGCTTTCATAAGCAGAAATTTGAGTGCCAGATCCACCATTCTCATCTTCTTCATCCTCAAAGTAGGCAAATTGCTGTGTATAATCATTTATAGTGATTTCAGAGACAGATCCATTCCCAAGGGTTCCTGAAACAGAGTTGTGTCCTTCTTTCATTTCACCTTTGTGACTTGAATCAAACTCCAATGATGATCCACCTGGTAGATCAGAAAATTCTTTTTGAATACCCTTTTGTAGATTCTTTGTTCATTTTTCTGGAAACAGAGTAATCTTCTACTTGAATCCCATGAGAGTTACCTGAGGTTCTATCTTGTCCACATGTAACTCTTTTAGAGCACACCTCTTTGCACTGGAGTTGTGACTGACAAGAATCAACTACATTTTCCCCATCAATCCTTGCATCATTTAAGCATTTGCGATCATTCGTAGAAATATGTCTATTTCCTTTCTTGTCTTGTCTCTGCAACATATCTCTAGATTGCAAATAGTCAACATTATTTTGAGACTTCCCACCAAGAGAATCATAGCCATCAAAGACCTCCAATTCTTCTGTGCAGGAACTTGTCCAACTATCACAATCTTCCTCTCTGTCATTTGAAAACCAGTCCTTGCGCTTCTATTTGTTGCATCTAACATAGACTCATTTTTAGGAATTTGAATAGAACCTGCACTAATCTTTTCAGCATGTGAAACTGATCTTTCCTCTACTTTATCACCATTAACAATTGCAGTATTTACAGTCATTTTGATGTAGAGAACAATCTTTAGAACTATAATCATCCACTGGAAATTGGACTTCATCTATAAAGGGAAGCACCTCTGTTTCTGATGCAATAGCTTTAGAGCACACTTCAGCGTATGGTTCTGCAAAATGTTCTTCATAATTGTTTCGACACATAGCATCTTCAAAACTATTAATCCTGAGTTTATCCCTTGTTTCAAATGGAGACCTTTGTGGACAAATATTAAGATAGTCTTCTGAAAGCATTCTACTGCTTTTATTTAAACCATGAATATTCTCTTCATTGTTTCTTTGAGGGACAGAGATTGGAAAGCTATCTTTAGAAAATCCAATACAGAGAATACCAGATGACACTTGAGTTGCATCTGTTCTTCCACTTTCCATTTCAGTGTGACCACTGCCAAGCTCAGATGAACCCTTGTGTGAGTCAGAGGATGAATTCTTCAATTGGCATTGAAAACCTTCATTAGTCTCACATTTCATAGTAATATTAACAGTATGCAAAGACATCTGGCTGGACGAGTGAGAGAGTTGTTGTGGCCCAGGTATGAGGAAAACATTTCAACAAATACACACAGACCAAAACGTTCCCTTCAGCCATTGAGGAGATCTGAGAAATTGACCTGAAAAACATGATCTAGATCTCTGTAATGGCTCACTTTCTGAAGAAACTGCCCGAAATGAAGGTAAAGGGGCTAAAAATGGTTCTGGGTTTTCAACCATTCGATCAGATTCAACACCGTTTGCCCAGAATCGCTCACGCAAAAATGTGACTCTGGGGGCAATTACGGGGGAAATTTTATCTGGCAAAAGTGAAACCAAAACTAACTCTGAACACCAGGGGGTTTGAATTCACCCTACATGATCTAGGAGAGATCATACAGTGGACAGGGGTCTGGGTGGGGTTTGAACAGAGTGGGCTCAGAGATTTTCCCAAGAATCAATAGAGGTAACTTGGCAAGGATGCAGGCATTAATGCAAAGTGTGCAAGGGTTGTAGAGGTTATCTCTAGCCATGCATAAGAGTTATTATGAAAGTACAACCGCCAGTTTACTGTTCTACACATTAAAGCATAGTTCAACCATTAAGCCATGTGCAAAAACAATGAAATTGAATGGATATGTGCATACCAATGTGCGCAAGTGTTATACCATAACGTTTCCAAATCCGACATATAAATCAAAACCCAATATCAAACATGCGCCAATGTATATAATCAAAAGTTTATCAAAGTGCCAAACGAATTTCGTATAGTCGACAAGCCGAATTTATGAAAAGATTATCATAAGGATTATATCACATGTATATAAAAGTTTAATCAAAGCCTTATGTATTAGGTAGGTCATATAAAGTTCAAATCCAAAGATTAATGTATTGCAAACTCAATGAAACACAATCCCACAACCAATACAAGAATGACCAGTGAATACAGTTCGAAAATTCTTTCAGCTACACAATGATAAACAAAGGTAAGCGAAGTAAGCACATTGATTAAAAAGATCATGACAGTTCAGATAGTGATCAAAATGTGACTTCAAACGAAGAAGTTTTCATGCTTACAGTCGTGAAAACGAAGATAGGCGTGCGAAAAAGCACAAAGAATAAAAGCGTCGTTCATTTGAAAATTGCGATGAAAAATCAAAGTTTGTGAAACATTGGTGTAGGCAGCTTATAGGATCGTAGAAAAAGGTGAATTGGCTGCCAACAAGAGGCCAAGAGGGTCCTTAGACAAGTTGAGTGGAACTTCACTGTGCTCACTCGCACAGTCTCAATGGCAGATATAGAGGACCTGCCACCATCCATGCAGCCTCATGTTGTGGGGGCACCTTAGACATGGGTCCGATTGTTTAGGTGTTTATCCCATGCTGTAGATGATTATAACAGGGCCCATAGGCCCTGAACAGCTTTAGACTCTTTATGTGCCACGAGCACCTACTTGTATATATTTTTTGATGGCATAAGCCCAGTGACTCGTCACTGTTCCCATTTTTTAGGCGCTTGCATCCATCTATGTACTCTGAGTATTTTATGATGTTTATATATGGTTTTTATCTTTTTGGTGTCTTATGGATTCTATGTGCAAAAATGTATTTACATGTTTATGTCCATGTTCTTTGTATATGTGGGCGAGATGACAATCTAAAATTTGATTAGCTAGAGTATCTATAATTTGGTTTAATCTCCTAGGAACATAAAAATGTGTAATATAATCAAAGTTTTGTTCTAAGAGACGTACCCTAAAGAATCGTCAGTGTAAAGTTGGATCATGAACCTGGTATACTCTGTTTAACTGCGACACAACCAGTTGAGTGTCGAGATAGACCCGACGATGAAAGATATGCAATGACAAGGCGTCACGAACAACTCAATAACTGCACTATACTTGGTGACATTATTTGTGGTGTCACCTAAGCATATACCTCTGGAATATAACAACTAACCCTGTGGTGTAAATATTACCCAAGATGCGGAGGCAAACCTCCGTGTGTGTTGAATAGAACCATCCGCATACCCAATGAACACCTCAGACTCACTTGACATCTGCCATATTGATGAAAGATTACATCAATGACATGTCCATAACACTTTAAAAGAAACTTAAAAAGTAATAGTACAAAGACTATACATATGTTACAAAAGTTACCCACAGTGACCTGTCTATGAGTAATACTTCTTGAGGTAGATTCCATTTCTAGGCTCTGCCAAAGAATTCCCTTCAAAATCAACCAAACGATAAGTGCCCTTTTTTAATACCTCTTTTATAATGAAGGGTCCGAACCACATAGGTTTAAACTTTCCTGCCCCTAGGGGGTCCTTGTTTTGGTCATAGACTAGGACAAGGTCTCCTTCAGAGAAAATCTGAGGATGAATGGACCTATCATATTGACACTTGACCTTATGTTTATGAGCCTCATTGGCTAGGGCCACATCGCGATGCTACTCATCAAGATACTCAAGGTGTACTAACATTTCTTCAAGTGGAGAAGTGTCTGGCAATAGCTGTACTGCCAATTTCAGAGATGGGATTTGACATTTGATGGGAAAGACTACCTCCATCCTGTAAATGAGTTGGAAAGGTGAGAAACTAGTTGCAGTCTTAACAGATGTTCGGTAAGACCATAATGTCGAGTATAACATCAAATTCCAATTTGAATTGGCTGAGTTGATGGTTCATTGTAGAATAGTCTTAAGAGTTTTGTTTACAGCTTCCACCTACCCATTGGCTTGGGGTTAGTAAGGTGATGAATGTTCCTGCCATAACCCAAGATTTGATGTTAATTTGGTCATCATTTGGTTCTGAAAGTGACTGCCATGGTCAGTGACAATCTCTCTCGGGACACCGAACCGTGCTACAATCTGGTTGAAGAAAAAGAGAGTTGCAGTCTCTCCATCATCTTTAAATGTTGGCCTAGATTTGACCCACTTAGTGAAGTAGTCGACAGCTACGATGATATAGTGGTGCCCCCTTGTAGATGGGGGATTGCATGTAGTGTAATCAATCCCCAACTTAGTGAAGGGACCAACTGTGATGACAGGAAACATGGGAGCGGGATGTGCCCTCATCTTCCGAGAGAAGACTTGGCACGGATGGCACTTCTTGACCGATTTGATACAATCTTTGATAAGTGTTGGCCAGAAGTAACCTGCTCATAGAATCTTTTGGGTTGTTTCCTACCCAGATAAATGACCGCCACAAGCTCTAGTATGACAATCGTTGAGCACTATGACGGCCTCCTCATGAGTGAGACACTGATGCAAGATGCAATCTACACCTCTCTGATACAATGTATCTTTGAGTATGAGATAATTCTTAGCCTGATGGCGTATCCGTCGATGCTCGTCATGAGAAGCAGAGGTGGGGCACTTCAAATTCTAGATATAGATAAGTATATCTCCGTACCAGGGGTCTAAAGATGCAATCAAAAACATATCCCCCCAGATAGGCGATTCCTCAGGCACAACGTCACCTGACTCAACCGGAAGTTCTAAAATAAGCTCTGCGAAGACCAATGACTTCTTGGACTTTGCTGAAATGAAGTCTAAGTCAAATTCTTGGAGGATGACTATCCATCTACTGATTTTTCTGCCTATAACTCGTCGTGTCAACATGTACTGTAATGGATTCACGACAGCAATGATGGTGGTCTTGTGAAACAGAACATAGTGACGGAACCGCTGAACAGCATGAACTGTTGCCAATGCAAGTTTTTCGATATGTGAATAATTAAGTTCCGGTCCTATGAGTCCTTGTCTTAGGTAATAGATCACGTATTCTAAAAACGAATCGTCCTCCTGAACTAAAACCATGCCTATGGTTGACTCTGTGGCAGCCAGATATAACAAGAAATCCTTGTTGTAGTTACGTGGCCATAGCAGTGGTGCGTTTGTGAGGGCGTGTTTTAATGTGTCAAAAGAGAATTGAGCGGCTTCATCCCAGAAAAAGGGAACATCTTTCTTCAGTAAATGCATAAATCCCTTGGTGATTTCGGCATAGTTGGCGATGAAGCATCGTAAGAAGTTTTCCTTGCCTTGTAGACTCTGAAGTTGTAAAATTGTGCGTGGGGGGGGAAACTGTATTATTGCCTCCACCTTAAGAGGATCGACCATGATCCATGTTGTTGATACGATGAAACCTAACAACCATCCTGACGTTATGCAGAAGCTTCACTTGTTTGGAATCAAGTGAATCCTGAAGTAGCGACAACATTCGAAGATTAGTCTAAGGTGTGTGGGATGATCCGTTCACTTGCAAGAGAGTGATGCTAAATCATCTAGATAGGCCTTGACTATATGCTTGAGGTCATGAAACGCAAAAGAAATGGCCCGCTGGAAGGTGGCTCCAGCATTTTTAAGGCCAAAAGGCATCGTACGATATGCAAATGTACCCCACGGACAAATGAATGTTGTTTTGTGTTGGTCTTCAGGTTTGATTTGGATTTGATTATATCCCGAAAAACCATCCATGAATGAAAAGGCTTCACAACCGACACATTCATCAATGATCTGGTCAATGAATGGTGTTGGAAAATTATCTTTGGGACATGCCTTGTTTAAATCACAGAAATTGGTACATACACAAATCGTGCCTTGTTTTTTATTGACCAGCACGGGGTTTGACACCCATTGAGTCAAATCAATAGAATAAATGAAACTTACCTTGAGCAATTTCTCAACCTCAATCTTGATGGCTGCTTCTTTCTTAGGATTGACTGGATGAAGTTTTTTTCGAAAAGGCTTGGCATCAGGATACGTTGTGATTTCATGTTCAACTATTTTTGGATCTATACCTGGCATTTCCTCATAAGACCAGGCAAAAATGTCGCGGAATTCTTTGAAAAGATCTATGTAAATTTGAATCTCTTCGGGGGAACAATCTGCTTTGACGAAGACATTCTCCATGACGCCAGGGTTTTGGGATATGTTAATGGGTATAGTTTCAGCGATAGTCGCCATATTCCCCTCAGCATAAATTTCCTGTGTAGCTAATAGATTAATAGGACATGGATGATCTCCCATCATGGTAACAGTGAATTCTCCTGCCTCAATTAGGCTTAACTCTGGGAGGAAATATGATCTGTGATGAAGATCTTCCCAAGGTTTGTCCAGACTAATCATTGCTTTGATTACTACTTCGTCARAAGGCAAGACTAAGTCTAATGAATCGAAGTTAGCGAGAGAACCCTCAGCCCAAATAGGCTCTAGAAGTGGATCCAACTCTTGTGCTAGAGTCAGATCAGGGTTAGCTGAGGCTTGCTGGACTAAAGAGTACACTACCTCAGCGACCGACAAGGGCATGGACATGCCAAGGTGCCCTATCTCATCCATCGTGGCTGATGGGGAAGGAAGAATCCAAGGATCCTCAAAGTAAGTCATGTGGAATGACGAAACTTGAAAAATCTCAAACTTAGGTGATTAGATATAAATTTGACATCGTCAAGAGGAGGTGCTTAATCAAAGGTACCCATCAAGGATGGGCACAAAATAACTCCTACGTTAATGAAACCTGGTTGAGTATTATCAATCATAGGGATCGTGGATGCCCCCAAAGATGGGTAAGGCCTGGAGAAAGACAATTGATCAATGGTCACTATCTGACCCTCGTGTGGAAACACCAAGACTCAGAAAACTGTAACAACCACATATTGCATAGCATAAGTCCAACTCCTTCCTAACAAGAGGTTATAGTTGAGGGGAGCATTGACTACTTCCACCTCGACACACACGGTATTCCCTCCTAACTGCATAGGGAAAGAAGGAACGATGACATGTGGTTAGAAAGAATGATCGTCGAAAGAAGTAAGGAGAGTAGGTGATGGACACAAAGTAGGTTGGCTAATGGCCTTACAACATGCTAATGACATAACACACATTGATGCGCCCTCGTCGACCACTGTGCGGAAGATATTCCATGTAAAAATTTTCGTGAGATGAGCCACTACTATATGAAACACTACATGGTAAGGCAGACGAGGTTTTAAGTCAATTGTATCTAACATAATGGTACCCAGATTACAAGTCTTAGTAGAGCCCAAAGTGGTTAACAAGGCTTTCCTCTGAGCAGGGAAGCTTTGGAGGACCTCCAAAGCAGACATCACACAAGGGGTTTGTGATAAATCTTCCAGTACAGAGTAATTCTGGGTGGCCCTTGCATTTGGGTTGTGAGAAGCTTTCTTAAATGCACCCTTTGGAATGCATGTCATTATTTCTCCCAACGTCTTCTCGATCTGTAGAGGACGAGATGGGAGCTCAACTTATTTTCCCTTCTCAGAAGCACTTGGTTTACTATAGTCATGTGCTCTAGTCGTTATGAAAGCATCACCCCTAACCATATATACATTCGCAAATGAGGGATTTTTTGGAGGAGGGCAGGTTTCTTGACTGCCCCCTTCTGTACTTGTAGAGGCTTGAGTTAAATTTTTCCCATGTTGAAAAGGATTAGTCAACACTGCCTGTTGTTGCTATGTGACAAACTTCTGTGCCTCTACAAGTCGAGGAAAAATATGGGTTGGGTGGTCTTCCGCACACAAGTTTCATAGATACCTCGTCTTTCATTTTTCTATAGTGTCCCCACCAGCATTATCAGTGGGTTTTTTATCCCCCTTACCCTTCTTTCATTGTTTTTTCTTCCCTTCAGGCTGCTGGGTGACCTTTGGGTTAGTCAACTACATAGAGTGTACTTCCGACATTGGAGTAGGAGGAGTAGCCAAAGAAGTAGTCTGGCTAGCCATTGTGTGTTGTATAGATAACTGTTGCAACTGTTTTGTCAATTGGTCATCGAGATTGGTTTGTGATGAACCAACAATACCATCGACATGTGGTCTAACTCTCTGTCTAGTTTTATACAGTATCGATCGTGGTGCATCCGACAGGATGTTATATAATAAACCAGACTAAGAATAGATGAGCTCAAACTGTTGAGCCCTCATGATGACATCTTCTTTGGAGAAAACTCCGGAAGTCACGATGTATTTGGATAATTGTGGGACCAAAGACTTAAGAAACCACTCAAGCAGGAATGTTGGTGGGACCGGTACTTTGATTATACTCTTCCGGTGTCTCCACTCTCGGATATGATCAGAGATATGGTCCACGGTTGTCTATTCAAAATTGGTGAGTAGTTCTGTGCCAGCATCGTATCTCACAGGTAACTGGAAATGGTTAAAGAAGGCCATCGCCAGCTTGCCAAAGGAAGAGTATATTGAGTGATCGAGCTCGATGTACCATTTTGCAGAACTCCCAATAAGAGTACACTGAAATAATCGCAACTGTACAGAGTCATCTTTCAATGATTTAGATGAAAACCAAATATGGAAGGTAGTCACATGATCACCTGGATCTTCATTAGGCTTGGCCTTGAACTTTGGAATATCCTAAGGAAACTTCGTTGGCATAGGAGGCCAACACAAATCGTGACAACTAGGATCATTTAACAACCTTGTAAAATCTGGCAAGTGTAAAGTCGCCAAGAATGGTAGTTTGGGTTGCTGCTGATAACCTGGGAAAAAGGGTCCTGGAGTTTGATTGGCACTAGGTTGCCAGGAAAATTTTGGTTGCTGGCCTGGATTCTAGTAGAAACCATGGCCCTAACCAGCATAAGGATTTTGCATCTGTGGAGACATCATCAACTGATTTCCCATAAAGGACATAGGGTGTTGGGCATGCATCGTGTTCGAAGGACTTTGGGAAGGATTACCCCATACCAGTCCCGATGGGATAGGCATAGTGGTCTGTCCAGGGTTCCATTGATTTTGAAAAGAATTACCCCAGAACGACATTCCAGAGGAGGGAACGGATCCTTGTCCTTAGTTCCAAGGTCCTGCTATATGTGCCCCCTGCACAGGAATAGTACCTTGCGCAGGAGTAGACTGTCCAAAAATGGGAGTGCCTCCAGATGGGAAAGCAGTGGATGAGAAAGTGTTGTTACCAAACATCCCGTTCCAAACAAATGGTGATGAAACTCTCGACATATTTTGTGCAGGTGTTCCTTGACTCCCTGCTCCAAATAAACTAGTGTGTGTAGGCCGCCCAACGGACTGCTGATGCGGACCACAAGGCAAAGGGGACGAAGGAGGGATATGACCTCCTACGTAAGGAAAAGAGTTAAAAGGGAAAGGAGTGCCCCCAAGTTGACCTTGCATAGGAGCGTTAGAGCTCCCTGCCCCTAGACCCAAAGTTTGTAAAGTGGAGTAAGTGAGTGCAGGGCTTATACTCGAACTAGGCATACCGTATGAGAATGGAGGGCCTATTGCACTAGGTGTGAAGGGGGTTGTGGTTGCCGCCATAGATGGGTTCAGTCCACTGTGCGACGTAGTTGCGGGCAATACCATGGTGGCTTCGATCGACGATGGTAAGTTAGGAGATGCTTCTCCTATGGTAGAAACTGTGGTGGGAATGGAATAATTCCCAGAAGAAGTAACCACGTTTGTTTCCATAGCTGTGTGAGGCACTGTCTAGCGCTCATGAAATTGGATTGGTGCAGTAAAAGATGCCCAGATATCAGTGGTTGGGGTTTCAACCGAGCCAAGATTGGCAGTTGACTCCTCTGGGAGTTGTTTGAGCCCAAAGGTTTGTAACCCAGTCGCTTCGAAAGACCCTTGTTGGTCTAGATTCCGCCTCAATGGTGGTGGGGGTGGCTCCAGTATAATCGGTGGCAGGCCCAGAAGCCTTCGTGACCAGAGAAGCTCAGGATCCTCCACTGTGTGAGAATATCCAAGACACGCTAAGGTATTCTACACGTTCAAAAGTAACACACACTAAAAAGAATCCCCTAAGAGATAAGACAAGCAATCACTAAACTAGTTGGAAGAACAGTTACAACAACCAACACTAGAGCAACTTACTGGTGCAGGTGAAACTCGAACATGAAAGCACCCTCTAGGTATACTCTACAAAGCATGGCCCAATGTCTGTCCTAGGTACCATGGTATACCCCTGCATTCACCCATGTATGTCCCTAAAAAAGATTGGCAACAAGGTTGCCAACACGCGAACAGTCACCAGGAAGGTACAGTCGAAAGTCGGGTAGACCACAATGAGCAGGGTATCAAGACCAAAATATTTAAAGGGTATCGAGAGAAAATGGTCCAGAAGACAATTGAGGACCTCGAATGGATTTGAGACCCACAAAGCCATGGCAAATGCAAACGACGGAATCCCAAAACAAGCCCTCGATATGTGTTCTCCACTACGATTGGTCCAGCTTTGGAGGGGTTATCTCTGCTACCTTTCCGCACGCAACCTTGTGTTTATCCCCTATGTTAGAGGGGGGTCCCAGATAACTTCCACAAAACTAGACTTAGACACTCCTTACCTTAGACTCTAATTTTTAGTTTTGAGTGGCCTTGATGAGTTTCCTCTCTAACCTAATTCAAGGCCCTAATCCTGAACTAGTTTGTGAGCCCTACAAACATAAAAGTCTAGTAGATTTTAAGATTAGCATTGCTTTTAAGGATTTTTCTTACATAAAGGGGCATGAAGGTGAAACTGATGGTGTGTAAAGACGAAAGAAAAAATGAATGAAAAAAGATGGAAACAAAAGACTTTTACTAAATACAAAATTTCAACAACTTTTCACAAAGAAAGATTTCTTTTTGTTTTCAAATTTTCTAAGATTTTATGTAGCAAGCATAAAGGAATTTTTCTCGACTACGAGCTACTTATGCTCTAAATGCACTGCAAAAACTTACGAAATAAAAGACTTCTCCCTAGATAATGATGCATAAACACACTCTTCAAACAAAGAAGAAAATGAAAAGAGATTTTTTTATTTATTTAAGTGATAATAAAGCAACAAAGGGAAAATACTGACAAGTACAAAACCAAGAAAGACAAAGTTTGGCTTAAAGTGCAGATCGCAAAGAATTGGAGTAAAGACACACAATGGCAATAAAGAAAACAAAGACTCTTACACTTGTCTAAAAACCATAAAAAAAATAATTTTTTTTTTTATATATTTTTTGTCAACTATCAACTGAGAAAAAGAAGGCTAAGGGTAAGATGACCTAACCTACTGACTATTCAAACCTGGACTCAAAAACCTGAGACGAATACTTCTCATCAAAGGAGGGGATGACTACCCCACCCTGAACAAAAAGTAGCCTGTCAAGCACGCTACTGTCACTAAAACAACACTTGTGCAAACGCATGCTGAGCTGAAACAAGGCATGTGTACACATGAGATGACCTTGTACAGGCCGTGTGTATGTATAAATCCTAAGAAAAAAATGAAAATAGGTAGCCCAACCCAGGAAGAGGCCTCTGGTATTGACAAACAAGGTCCCTTGAAGGCTTGGATGCTCTTTCTAGCAGAAAAGAAAAATAATGCAAGGAATAATAAGGTGAAAAAAGACAATCTGAGATAGGACTGTGCACCAGCAAGACTCAGACAAGATTTCAGAAAACCCCCTGAGAATGTATAATTCTGACAGGGAAGAGGAGGACTACCTCTAAAGATCTCTAAACTCCTACATGGTACTACTATCTCTAAAACTAACGTTCAAACGTGGGCTGTAAGAGAATAGGGCGCAGGTACATGCGTGCAGGCCTTCTGTAGGCCGCGTGTACCTATGTGTGTCCCAACAACTATCGTCAAGCAAAAGTCAGGGAAAAATCGTATGAAGAACTAGGCTCCCTACTAGCTCAGACCTTACAGAAAAATAAAGGCAAAGAATAACAGACTACCTAATCTTTAAACTACCCAAAAAATTTACAGAAATCCAGAAACCCTACAGAGTATTTTCCCCAGTATGGTCACCAATTCTGTTGTTGGGAAAAATACCCTACAGACTAGCAAACTAGGGTCAGACTTGCATGCAGATTTTGACCGAAAATAAATTACTTTTTAACCTACAACCCAAGATTAAAACTCCTCTTTTGTAGTAAATGCATGAAGAGAACCACCAACCTTATCACCGACGCTCGATGTAGATCCTCCGTTGTGCTTTGACCACTTGCTTGCGCTGTTCCTTCCACAGATAACATGCAATCAAGACAAATAACAAATATGAATGCATGCTACTTCTCTACTCAAGGGTTAGAAATCAAGCAGAAATTCATCAAATCATAGACAATTCATACATTGGGACGGGAAAACTATTCTTTTTATTACTGAAAATGAACCAACTTACAATCAAATCTGAGACCGACCATCGCTCCTTGAACCTGATCCTGGGCTCCTCTTATTCTGTCCTTCAACTGATTTGCGTTAAATCTCCTTTGGCATGATGAAAGGCTAAAGTTTTGGGATAATGGATTATGTAAATGGGAAGATTTGCTTCACTATATTTTTTCCTCCTCCAAATGGTACCCCTACCCCTTATTTTATAGGCTAGAAGGAGCTAGGGTTTTGGACGAACCCTCGGCCATGCATGGCCAGGAGTTTCAGTTAAGTGACCCATATCTTTTTGTTTCATCGGCAACTTTCATTTTCTCATTCTTTTTTAGGTACACGCGGGCTATAGTGAGCCAACCAGCATGCACATGCGTGCAGTAATGGGTTAGGGTGCATGGGCCTTGACACAAAAGGATTTCCAAAGAGTTTTTCAGTAGATGTTTTGGAAATGAAGGGATATAAGTTGGCCTGATGCCAGGTAAGCATGTGTGGTGCAATTTAGGTTTATAACAACAGACTGTGCACAATTATCTTGAAACAAAAGACTTCCCTGGGTTGACAATTTATATTGAACACCTTAATCTTCTATTTATTTAGACGATTAAAGTGCCCAACATTTTTCTGTCGTTGCCAGGGAAGATAATTATAGATTTTTGTAAATCACATTAGTTTTCTTTCTAAGGAATGATTAGTCTGCATGAATCCAGAAACTCAAGGATGTACCATCCAAAACACTAACCCTATAGGTACCAGAGGACGTTGAGGAAGAAATCCTACACTGGAAAGGAAAACCCTTGTTGATGAAATTATATCCAGAGAATATTCCTCTTCAGGATCTATTTTTCACGCTACAAATCCTCCAAGAAGACGTAATCCTCAGTCCTTGGAACTAACCCTTCTTGAAACATCATTTTCATCAAGGGCTGGAGTTGAAGCTGAAGTTGAAGCTGAATATTTTTCACCAACAAATCAGCAAGCAACACTGGAGAACATTGAATATCAAGGAAGTACAACTTAGAATAGGAAAAATCCAGAAGAAGCAATTTATCATATCAACGTAGGATAGTGACTAAAGAAGAGTGGGACACTTTTCATATTGAGTGGAGAGAAAGAAAAAATATGGAAAATCAAGGGGATAATGAAGAGGAGTTCCACCAAGAGAACCCACAGAACAATGAAGAGGAAGTAAATAATGAAAATACTATCTCTACCCTGGTTTTTCCTATTTCTAATGTTCCCACACGAGGGATGGCTCATATGAAAAACATACCTCTCTCAGCTTTTCCAAAATTTCATGGATTATCTACTAAGGATCCATATGAGTTTCTATTTGAATTTGACATTTTTTGTATAAGATATGACTACACTACCACTGCACAAAAGATTAAACTATTTCCAGCTACATTGAAAGGTAATGCATTGAGATGGTTCATGAGCCTTGGAGGAGAGAACATTTCAACATGGGTACAACTAAGGTAGCTTTTCTTGAACAAATACTAAGACTAATGCTGAACAAGAGAATGAAGAGAGGAATTGTTCAAGATGTCTCAGAAGGAGGATGAAACCCTTGAAGATTTTGTGGAATGACTCCAGTATAATCTACAAAGGTATGGACATCCATATGTGAGTAAGGACATTTTGAAAACCATTTTTCTAAAAGGAGTTAGAGAAGACTGTTTAGATATGTTGAACATGCTTGGCAAGGGAGATATATCTAAGGAAACCTATGAGGACATTGTAGATATCTGTAAAAGATGTTCTTGAGGTTCTATAAAGAATAGGTCAGTTGCCAAGGATACCACTTTTTCAAGGGTACAAAAATTAGCCAATGGAGGAGAAACAAGAGCGAAAATAGGTAATCTGTTAGAGAATTTGAAAATATAAATGATTATCTCTTTTTATCCACAAATGGAAACTTTGCAGGTCAAACAGAAACAAGCAGAATCAGAGCAAGCATTGTGCATTTTTTGTCTAAAATGTAGAAAGAAACATCCACCAAGAGAGTGTCTGTTGAATAGTGTCCAGGTATGTCTTATCTGTGAATTAAATCATGCTACTGACCAATGTCCCTCTCTACCAGGAGTAAAAGAATCAATGAAGGAAACTAATGAGGAAGTAGAGGTTGTCTATATAATAACACAAAGGAGACAATGGAAGCCACAAAGTCAAGGTATGAACTCTCAATTCTCTCCTTCAACAAATAATTATTGGAACAATCAACCACAATATGGCCAGATGAGTGCCCCTCCTCCACATTATATGCCACCCCATTATCAAGATCCAAATGCATGGTTACCTATTTCCAATCAAAAGAATCATCATGAACAATGGAACCCATATCGGAGAGTCCCTAAACAACAACTCAGTTATCAAAACTATCAACAACCAAATGCCTATCAACAATGGTTCCAACCCCAGTACCAGCAACAACAACTGCAGTTACCTCCCAATGCCCCACCAAGAAATCCTCCCTTACGACCTTAGATGCATGTGAAACCTAATCCAAACCCAAATAATAAGGCCATTCAGAACATAGCTATACAAAATGGGTTAGCCTTGTCTATTACTCCTATGCCTTGTGATGAAATCACATTACGATCAGGGAGAATAGTCGAGCCAATAATTGAAGATGATCCATCTTTAGAATCAGACAAGGAATCGGGGGAAAGGCCATATGCTAATACAGAAGAAATTGATCAACCCATTATAGAGCCAACAGATCCACCATTCCCTAAAATACTGACAATTACTAAACTTGTGGAATTACCATCTTTCAATCTGTTAGGAGAATTGCAAAATCTACACGTTAATATTCCACTATTGCAAGTGATAAGATATGTCCTTATTTATTCCAAGACTGTAAGATATCTTTGTCTAAAAAGACCTAGACAAAAACCCGAGGACCCTCTCATAGTGCACATAGTGGGGGATTTGTCTGATCCAATGTTAGGAAAAACCCCACCTATTAAATATGGAGACCCAGGAAACCCCACAGTCACTGTCAAAATAAGACAGAGATCTATTCCCCATGTGATAGTTGACTTAGGAGCAGCAATTAACATCATGCCTATAGAAACTACGCAATTGCTGCAACTCGGAACACAAGTCTGACCTACTCCTACTATACTAGAATTAGCTGATCATTACACCATCAGACCAGAAGGAGTAATAGATGATTTATTCATTTCAATAGATTCATGGGAGTATCCTACTGATTTTGTAGTTCTGCAACCCAAAACCCAGTTGGGGGGCCACCCCCTAATTCTGGGAAGACCATGGTTAGCTATAGCCAATGCCTTCATTAGTTTTCGATCCAGTTCAATGACCATCTCTGATGGTTATGAAACAAAAAATCTGACCTTGTATCCTCATGCTACACCAAGTATGGAACCCGAAACTTCTTTATGGATGAGCACAGAGCATGAAAGTGCTCTGCCTATGTTAACCATAGGAAAATAAATGAGTTTCAAAGAAGAGACAGAGGATGAGTTAATCAACTTATTTATCCGTGACTCCTCTGCTGTTACACAAAATATGCACCACTAATTGATTAGAATCTCTGACCCTATCGTACGGGTAGAGACGAGCTCAGAAATGTTCTTAGAAGATACCAAAAATCAAATTGATTCAGCTGTAACAACAATCGATGTAATAACAAAAGCTACAATAGCAGATGATGAAACAACAAAAACTGAATTATTTCCTAAAGTCAATTCTAAGAGCATCACTGTAGAAATTGAACCTGGAAAAACCTTGAACATCAATCCCGATTTATCCACTGCTGAAACTCACTGATTGATGAAATTATTGATTGAAAATAAAAAAACATTTTCCTAGGATTACATGGATATGAAAGGAATTTCATCTGAATTATTCACTCACCATATACAGTAAGGAATAATGCTAACCCATTTTCCAACCCCAACGAAGACTAAACCCAAACCTTAAAGAAATTTTTAAGTAGGAACTGCAGAAACTTCTCAATGCCGATTTCATTTACCCTATATCATACAATGAGTGGGTTTCACCGTTGGTTATTGTACCTAAAAATAATGTGAAATGGAGAGTATGTGTGGACTATAGATCCCTACATAAAGCCATGTAAAAGGATCATTTCCCTCTGCCATTTATTGATCAGGTTCTAGATAACCTAGTTGGGAAAATGTTTTTCTCTTTATTAGATGGATTTAGTGGCTATAACCAAATCAAAATTGCTCCAGGACCAAGGTAAAACTAATTTTACCAGCCTCTGGGGAACATTTTCCTACAAGTTTCTCCCATTTGGCTTGTGTAATGCACCAACCACTTTCCAAAGAGTTGTAATTGGTATCTTTTCTTATATGGTGAATGACTGTATGGAGATATTCATGGATGAATTTACACCTTATGGTGTTGATTATGATGAATCTTTGTCTAATCTGGAAAAAGTGCTCAAAAGATGTATACAATCTCATCTTTCTTTAAGTACATAAAAATGCCATATGATGATGAGTGAGGGTGTAGTGTTGGGACACTTCATTTCTTGTGTAGGAATTCAGGTAGACCCAGCCAAAATCTAGGTAATTTTGGACATTCCAATTCCATCAACTCAGAAAGAGGTAAGAATTTTATTAGGGAATGTTGGATATTATAGGAGATTCATTAAAAAAAATTCCAAACTTGCCTCTCCCTTGTTTTTCCTCCTAAAAAAAGATGTTGACTTTCGATGGACTGACAACTATGAATTGTATTTTGCAAATTTGAAACAAAAATTGTCTACAGCTCCCATTCTAAGAGGGCCCAATTGGGCTCTACCTTTTCACATTTCTTTAGATGCCTCAGATACTGCAATTGGTGCAGTACTAGGGAAACAAGAGGACAAATATCCCTATGATATCTACTATATCAGGAAGAACATGGCTCCTATTGAATTGAATTATACAGTTAGTGAAAGAGAATTCTTAGCAGTATTTTATGCAATCAATAAATTCAAGAATTATGTCACTGGTTATACTACTTTTATTCATATTGATCATACAAAAATTGAATATCTAGTGAATAGACCTATTAATAATGCTCGAGTAACAATATGGTTATTACTACTCCAAGAATTTGACATCACTATAGTAGATAGACTAGGAAAACAAAATGTGGTTGTTGATTTTCTCTCAAGGTTACATATCAATGATGATAATACACCTATAGATGATTCCTTTCCTGATGAACATTTGTTTGCAGTATCTTCTCACTCACCTTGGTATGCAGACATTGCTAACTATTTGGTTGCAGGGAAGGTACCTCCACATCTATCTCCTTGAGAAAGAAGGAAGATTATTCAAAAGAGTTCTCGATATCATTGGATAGGAGGATACCTTTTCTACACAGGCCTAGATCAGGAAATTAGGAGATGTGTAAGGGATGATGAAGTATATGATCTGCTGAAAGATTACCATGATGGCCCTTGTGGGGGTCCTTTTGCTGATAAAAGGACTGGGAATAAAATATTAAGGATGGGCTATTTCTGGCCCACCATATTTCAATGCCAATAAATATGTTCAGAGTTGTGACAGTTGTCAATGAATGGGTTGGCCAAATCATAGAGATGAGATGCCTCTCCAGCCTCAGATAGTGTTAGATCCTTTTGAGAGATGGGCCATGGATTTCGTAGGTCCCATTAACCCACCTTCTAATTAGAAAGTCTATACATTGGTCTATACAGATTACATGACCAAGTGGGTGGAGGAAAAATAACTCATTAGGGCCTCAGAAGAATCTATCTTAGCATTCTTGTTCGAAGATATATTTGTTTAGTTTGGTGTTCCCAGAGAATTGATAGCTGATGGAGGACCCCCTTTCAAATACCATAAGTTTGAAGCCCTACTCAGTACATATCATGTGTTACATCGGATAGCTTCTCCATACCATCCACAAGGAAATGGCCAGGTGGAAAGCACCAACAAAGTTATTGAAGCCATTCTTACTAAAAAAGTCAGAGAACATCGT